>BSBK01003281.1:215000-495000 GCA_027943335.1 Chamaecyparis obtusa
TTTATGAGAATGTAGTATGTTCAAGTGTTTCATTAAATCTTGGGTTATTAATGACACCAAAATAATTAAATGATGTAGGAGCATCCTGGGTGTAAGAGAAATCTTGCACCACCCAAAAATATTTCTATTTTATTTCCAATAAGGGTTATCTTGTGTACAGCTGCTATTTATGGAACCTTACTATTTTTAGTAAGTTGGTCATACGATCTTGAAATGTTTTGATTTCATAGGTGGAGGTTCATCTTAGTCATATCAGCCTACTAGTTGAGTTTCATTGTTAGATAATTTGTATCAGTGAAGTTATTGAGGTTTTTGGGTACAAAATCTTTGAGCTCAAAATTGGTCTTAGATGCTCCGGATCATGATTGACTCATGACTAACTAGAGCTTGCACAAGTTAGACACTGTAGATCTCATCCTGACATTTCTGAAAAGTGGTTATAATAGAGAAATAGAGCTATGGTTAAAATGTGATGGCCTCCGGAAGTTGAGCTAGCTACAAATATATTTTGTGATTATTTTGAGCTGACCCTATGTAAAAAGAAATGAAAATAGATTAATTCTTAGGGAAGTCAGCCTTAAGGGCTAAATTTCTAAAACCTTCTCGAGCGGTAGAAATTGCCTGTATAAGAAAGGTCCATAGTGTTGTCTAGGGTAGTTCTAGGTAGTAGATCTAGGTAACAATTCAATGCTTTGTCCTCATAATATTGTACGGAAAATGCCCATGTGGCTTTGCATATTGTAATTCTAAAATTTGTAATTCCACATTTGTAGAGATAATAAGAAGCCCATTTTCTATTCTTGCAAATTGTTGCTATTTCTTTGTTTTTTTTATGTGTTTGTGGTATTAAGGGGAGTACCCTTCATCAAGTGGTATCAGAGTGGGAGTTCTTAAGTGTGTAAATAGATCATCAACTATGAGGAAGTTTGCACCAGGACCATGGTTAGGGTTTCAACAAGTAGTGTGAAAATACCTCCATGAAGGGAACATGGTGAAAGAGCTAGTAGTGTGACACCTAAGGTTAAAGCACTCTAGAGAGAAGTGAAAGCATTGCAAGAAGAGATTTGCAAAGTAATGAATATTAATGTAAGAGATGAGTGTGAGGATGAAGCCGAAGGAGGAATTGATCGACTGGATCAATAAATTAGAAGAATATTTTGAGTATGAAGGCATCGAGGATCCTAATTGGGTCAAGTTTGCAAGGGCCAGACTGAAGGGTCATGCGAAGATCTAGTGGCAAGAGATTCAATTGGAGTGAAATAGAAGAGGAAAGGATAAAATTACAAGATGGGATCGAATGGTGGATAAATTGAAGCGACAATTCATTCCTCTTGATTATGAGCTTGACCTACTGAAGAAAATGAAAAGTTTGAAGCAAGCAAGAAGATTTGTTCAGTAGTATATAGAGGATTTCTATCAAATCCTCATCAGAACAGGCCATGCAGAAGCTAATAAGGAGAAAGTTGCCCATTACCTTAATAGATTGAGGCCAAGCAATCAAGAGTTGAATTTGGCCTGAATGAATAGTATTGAAGAGACATACCAATTTTCCCAAAAAGAAGGGGAAAATTTGAACAAGAAGTTTCAGATCAAATGAAATGGAAGAGGTTGTGGTGGAAAATCTAGTGGATGGTCATATGGAGGCCGAAATGAATATCCAAAAAGTAAGGATGAGGCTAGTAGTAGTCAGAATCAAAGAGGAAACAATTTCAATCATTTCTATGATCAAAATAATAGAGATTAGAGAGGAAGAGGAAGAGGACAAGGATCTAGAAGATGAGGCTTCCGTGGAACATGTTTCCATTGTGGAGAAGATGGTCATAGGGCCTTTGAATGTCCTCAATGGAAAGGAAGGATAGATAGGAGAACTAAAGGTTAGGATAGAGTTGCACATGTGGATGAACATGCTAGATCATCACATTTTGAAGATGCTGAAAGAGGATAAATGCTAGTTAATAGAAGAGTCATGTTGAGTGGTGTTAATGAACTTGAGCAAAGGAGGATCTTGTTCCACACTAGATGAAAGTGTGGGAATAAGTGTTGTGATGTTATTATCGATAGTGGAAGCACTAACAATTTGGTGTCAAAAGAGATGGTCACAAAGTTGAAGCTCAAGAGATAAAATCAGCCACCTCTATACCGGATCACCTAGGTGCAGGATCACGAAAAGGTCATGATCAGTGAATAGTGCCTGGTAAAGTTCAAGATTGGTGAATACCATGATGAGGTACTATGCGATATCATACCTATGGATGCATGTCATATGTTGTTAGGTAGACCATGGTAGTTTGACAGATGTGTTGTACATGATGGTCATGCAAATATCTATTCCTTGATGAATGGAGTGTGACATAAGATAAAGCCATTAAAGGACACATAAGAAAAGGTATGTGTTAATGCAAAAATAAGTTTTGTTGATAGAAGAAAATTCTTAGAGGGTATAAGGCATCAGCATGTGTGTTTCACTTTAATTTCAAAAGTTAGTAAAGAAGAAGTAGAAGATGTACTTGTAGAAGTTGAAAATCTATTAAATGAGTTTTAGGATATTGTATTTGATAATGTACATGATGGATTACCACCACTAAGGAAGATCAGTCATTAGATGGACCTGATTCTAGGAGCTAGTTTTCCAAATAAGGTAGCACACGGAATGACACTAGCATAAAGTGAAGAGTTGAACAAACAAGTATAGGATTTGTTACAAAAGGGGTTGTTTCAAGAGAGCCTAAGTCCATGTGTTGTACTAGTAGTATTAGCAACAAATAATAATGGAGAATGGAGAATGTGTACAAATTATACAGTAATAAATAAGATCACAATCAAGTACAGATTTCAATTGTCGCAAATGGATGATATTATGGATTGTTTTAGTGGAGCTATGTATTTCTCAAAGATAGATCTAAAAAGTGGATATCACCAGATTAGGATTAGAGAAGGAGATGAATGGAAGAGTGCCTTCAAGACAAAGGAAGGATTGTATGAGTGGTTAGTCATGCCTTTTGGGCTAACCAATGCACCGAGCACTTTCATGCGGCTCATGAATGAGGTTCTGAAGGAATTTCTGGGTAAGTTTGTCATTGTCTACCTAGATGATATTTTGATCTTTAGTAAGACATTGGAGGAGCATATGATGCATATTAATATGGTGTTTGAGAAGTTAATGGAAGATAAATTATTGATTAATTTGAAGAAGTGTAGTTTTGTGAAGGAGTTAGTATATCTGGGATTTGTGGTTTTAGCAAAAGGTGTAAAAATGGACCCAAAGAAAGTGCAGGCTATCCCTGAATGGTCTACTCCAAGGAGTGCTACTGAGGTAAGATATTTTCATGGTTTGGCTAGCTTTTACAAAAACTTTATTAGGATTTTTAGCAGTATTTGTGGACCCTTGACTAAAACAATGAGAGGAGATAGGAAAAAGTTTAAGTGGACTACTGGGGCACAAAAGAGTTTTCAATTATTGAAACAAAAAGTTACAGAACAACCTATTTTAGCACTTCCAGATTTTAATAAGGTCTTTCAAGTAGACTATGATGCTAGTGGTACTACAATAGGAGCTATTATGAGCCAAGAAGGTAAACTTGTTGCCTATTTTAGTGAGAAGTTAAATGATGCGAAGAGAAAATATTCTATTTATGATCAAAAATTTTATGCTATAGTTCAAGCATTAAAGAAGTGGACACACTATCTTCTTCCTAAGCAGTTTGTTTTTTATACTGATCATCAAGCTTTACAATATTTGAATAGTCAAGGAAAGTTGAATCAAAGGCATTTGAAATAGGTTGAGTTTTTGCAGAGTTATACATTTGTCTTGAAACACATGATTGTAAACTCTAATAAGGTTCCAAATGTACTTAGCAGAAGGTAACTATTTCTAACAGAGATGTTGGTTGAGGTGGTTGGGTTCAAGGAACTCAAGAATTTTTATCTAGAGGATCTTGATTTTGGTGAAGCTTGGAGAGCTTGTACAGAACATTTTACTCTAGACAGAATGAAGTGGCTAGATTTCATCATCCAAGATAGTATGTTATTCAAAGGAAGTCAGTTGTGCATTCCAAAAAGTTCTATGAGGGATAATCTCATCAAGGAGAAGCATAAAAGAGGATTGGATTGACATTTTGGTCATGATAAAACCCTTGCTTTGGTTAGTGAGAATTATTATTGACCACAGTTGTAGCAAGATGTCAAGAAGTTTGTACAGAGAGTATGTTAGATGGAAAATAGAGTAAAGTAGAATACAGGGTTGTATTAGCCATTACCTATACCAGAGAAGCCTTGGGAGGATATTAGTATGGATTTTGTTCTTGGTTTACCAAAGACTCTGTGGGGACATGATTCAATTTTTGTGGTGGTTGATATATTTTCAAAGATTTCACATTTCATTCCCTCCAAGAAGACTAATGATGTTGTTCATATAGAAAAATTGTTTTTCAAAGAAGTGGTGAGACTACATAGTTTTCCAAAGAGCATAGTTTCAAATTGGGACACTAATTTTGTTGGATATTTCTAATGTACATTGTGGAAGAAGTTAAAGATAGATTTGAAGTTTAGTTCGTCACATCACCAATAGATAGATGGAAAGATAGAGGTGGTGAATAGGAGTTTGAGAAATTTGCTAAGATGTTTAGTTGGAGATGAACCAACAGGATGGGATTTGATTTTGCTATAGGTGAAATTTCCATATAATAATTCTGTCAATAGGAGCATTGGTAAATCACCATTCTAGATTATATATGGAAGTAGTCCCAAAAATGCATCTGAGTTCAGAGAGATAAATAAAGGAGAAACAAGTAGTGTTGAAGCTAAGGATTTTGTAGAACATTTGAAGAACATCCATGAGGAGGTGAGGAAGCACATTACCAAGATGAATGCATAGTATAAGGCTAAGGCAGATGAGAAAAGAAGGCATAAGGAATTTTGGGTTGGAGATGAAGTCATGGTTCATTTGTGGAAGGAGCGATTTTCAGTTGGTACATATAACAACTTGAAAATGAAGAAGTTTGGGCCATGTAAGATACTAAAGATGCATGATTTAAGAAATGTCTATGAGGTAGAATTTCCTACTGAGCTAAATATTTCACCAGTATTTAACATTTTAAATTTAATAGAGTATCATGAAGGGGGTGTTGAAAATGAGATTACAGAAGCACAGTGGAGTATTCCAGCAACTAGTTCAGATACAAAGGAGATTGAGGATATACTGGATAGTTGTATTGGTAGAAGCACAAGGAACATGACATATGAAGAATATCTATTCAAATGGAAAGAAAAACCTATTGAAGATTCATCATGGCTGACAAGGGAGGAGTTTAACCATCTTGGTTTTCCTCTTCACACCTGAGTTGTGACAGGATCACTTCTCAAATTACCCTGGGTGTCTAATGTCGTAGCATCCTAGGTGTAAGAGAAATCTTATGTCACCAAAAAATATTTCTAGTTTATTTTCAATAAGGGCTATCTTGTGTAGAGCTGCTATTTATGAAAACTTACTATTTTAGTAAGCTGGTCATACAATCTCAGAATGTTCTGATTTCACAAGTGGAGGTTCATCTTAGTCATATCACCCTACCAATTGAGTTTCATTGCCAGATCATCTGTATTAGTGAAGTTATTGAGGTTTTTGGGTACAAAATCTTTGAGCTCAATTTTGAAGTCCTTAGAGGCTCTGGCTCGTGATCGACCCCTGACTAATTGGAGCTTGCATGAGTTAGATACTATAGATCTCATCCTTGCATTTTTGAAAAGGGGTTATAATATAAAAAAGGAGCTATGGTTAAAAAGTTATGGCCTCTGGAAGTTGGGGTACCTGAAAACATATTTTGTAATTATTTTGAGTTGACCCTATGTAAAAAGAAATGAAAATAAATTAATTCTTAGGGAAGTCATCCTTAAGGGGTAAATTTATGGAACCTTCTCAGGTGGTGGAAATTGTCTATATAAGAAAGCTCTGTAGTGTTGTCTGGGACAATTCTGGGTAGTAGATCCAGGTAATGATTCAAGGCTTTGTCCTCATAATATTATAAGGAAAATGCCCATGTGGCTTTGCATATTATAATTCTAAAATTTGTAATTCCACATTTGTGGAGATAATAAGAAGCCCATTATCTATTCTTACAAATTGTTGTTGTTTCTCTATTTATGTTATGTGTTTGTGGTATTAAGGGGAGTAGCCTTCATCATTAAATTAAACCTGAAGTATAGATGCAATATATCAGGCCAAACTAACTTCAAAACTAAAGTACAAAATATTTATATATACACTTTTTGATGAAGGGTGCTCCCCTTAATACCACAAACACATAACAGAAATAGAGAAACAATAACAATAATATGGAAGAATAGAAAATTGGCTTCTTATTATCTCCACAAATGTGGAATTACAAACTTTCTGAATCAAACACATAACAGAAATAGAGAAACAACAACAATAATATGGAAGAACAAAAAATTGGCTTCTTATTATCTCCACAAATGTGGAATTATAAACTTTCTAAATTACAATATGCAAAGCCACATGGGCATTCCCTTACAATATTCTATGGGACAAAGTCTCGAATCAATACCCAGATCTACTACCTAGAACTACCCTAGACAACACTACAGGCCTTCTTTATAGGCAATTTCCACCGCCTGAGAAGGTTCTAGCAATTTAGCCCTTAGGGCCGACCAAACTTTGAATTATTTTATTTTACAATTTATTACATCAAAGTCAGCTCAAAATGAGTTTTCAAACCCAAATAGAAATTTTGAAAAAAAATTATTTTCTGCCATTTCAGGTGACCCAACTTCCGAAGACCATAAGTCATCACCCGTTGACCCGATTGGCTATTATAACCCCATTCTGGAAATGCGACGAAGTGCTCTATAGGCTTCACCCACACAAAGCACCCATCACCCAAATTTTCAACCTCATCTGGGGCCTCTAAAGCCTTCAAAATAGAGTTTGAAGTTTCTGTACCCTCCTGCCAATACCGAAAATCTTCAATATCTTCAAAACTAGACCTGATCTAGCCATGAAACTTTGCTGGTAGGATGATATGACTGAGATGAACCTCCATATGTAAAATTAGAACATTTCGAGATTGTAAGACCAACTTACTAAAAAAAACAAGTTTCCATAAATAGCAACTCTGCACGAGATAGCCCTTATTGAATACAAAAATAGAAATATTTTTGGGTGATGCGAGATTGCTCTTACACCCAGGATGCTCCTGCATCAAACACCTAGGGTAATTTGAGAAGTGACCCTGTCATGACTCAGGTGTGCAGAGGAAAACCAAGATGGTTAACCTCCTCCTTTGTTAGCCATGATGAATCTTCAACAGGTTATCCTTTCCATTTGACCAAATACTCTTCATATGTCATGTTCCTTGTGCTTCTACCAACACGACTGTCTAGTATGTCTTCAATCTCCTTAATATCTGAACTAGTTGCTGGAATACTCCACTGTGCTTCTGCAACCTCATCTTCAACACCTCCTTCGTGATACTCTATCAAATCTGAAATGTTAAACACTAATGAAATATTCAGCTCACTAGGCAATTCTACCTCATATGCATTTCCTGAATCATGCTTCTTCAATATCTTACATGGTCCAAACTTCTTCATTTTCAGCTTGTTATATGTACCAACTGGAAATCACTCCTTCCACAAATGAACCATGACTTCATCCCCAACCTGAAATTCCTTATGCCTCCTTTTCTCATCTACCTTAGCCTTATACTGCGCATTCATCTTGGTAATATGCTTCTTCACCTCCTCATGGATGTTCTTCAAATGTTCTGCAAAATCCTCAGCTTTACCACTACTTATTTCTCCTTTATCTATCTTTCTCAATTCAGATGCATTTCTTGGACTACTTCCATATACAATCTGGAATCGTGATTTACCAGTACTCTTGTTGACAGAATTATTGTATGCAAATTCTACCTGTGGTAAAATCAAATCCCATCCTGTTGGCTTATCTCCAACCAAACATCTCAGCAAATTTCCCAAAATCCTATTTACCACCTCTGTCTGTCCATCAGTCTATGGATGATGTGATGAATTGAACTTCAAATCTATCTTTAACTTTTTTCACAATGTTCGCCAGAAATATCCAACAAACTTAGTATCTCTATCTGAAACTATGGTCTTTGGAAAACCATGTAGTCTCACCACTTCTCTGAAAAACAATTCTACTACATGAACAACATCATTAGTCTTCTTACAGGGAATGAAATGTGCCATCTTCAAAAATCTGTCAACTACCACAAAAATTGAATCGTGTCCCCGCTGAGTCCTCGGTAAACAAAGAATAAAGTCCATACTGATATCCTCCCAAGGCTTCTCTAGTATAGGTAATGGATGATACAACCCTGTATTCTGCTTCACTCCTTTTGCCATCTGACATACTCTGTAACTCTGTACAAACTTCTTCACATCTTGCTGCAATTGTGGCCAATAATAATTCTCACCAACCAAAGCAAGAGTTTTATTACGACCAAAATGTCCAGCCAATCCTCCACTATGCTTCTCCTTGATGAGATTCTCCCTCATAGAACTTTTTGGAAGGCACAACTGACTCCCTCTGAATAGCATATCATCTTAGATGATAAAATCTAGCCATTTCATCCTGTCTAGAGTAACAGGTTCTGTACAAGCTTTCCAAGCTTCACCAAAATCAGGATCCTCTGGATACAAATTCTTGAGTTCCTTGAACCCAACCACCTCAATCTGCATCTCTGTCAGCAATAGTTGCCTTCTGCTAAGAGCATCTGCAACCCTGTTAGACTTTCCACTTCTGTGTTTCAAAATAAATGTATAACTCTACAAAAACTCAACCTATTTCAAATGCCTCTGATTCAACTTTCCTTGACTATTCAAATATTGCAAAGCTTGATGATCAATATACAAAACAAACTCCTTAGGAAGCAGATAGTGCCTCCACTTTTTCAATGCCTGAACTATAGCATAAAATTCCTGATCATAAATAGAATATTTTCTCTTGGCATCATTTAATTTCTCACTGAAATAAGCAATAGGTTTACCTTCTTGGCTCATAACAGCTCCTATTGCAGTACCACTAGCATCACAATCTACTTGAAACACCTTATTAAAATATGGAAGTGTTAAAATAGTTTGTTCTGTAACTTTTTGTTTCAACAATTGAAAACTCTTTTCTGCCCCATTAGTCCACTTAAACTCTTTTCTATCCCCTCTCATTGTTTCGGTCAAGGGTCCACAAATACTGCTAAAATTTTTGATAAACTTTCTGTAAAAGCTAGCCAAACTATGAAAAGATCTTACCTCAGTAGCACTCCTTAAAGTAGGCCATTCAAGGATAGCCTGTACCTTTTCTGGGTCCATTTTTAGACATTCTACTGAAACTACAAATCCCAAATACACTAACTCTTTCTTCACAAAACTGCACTTCTTCAAATTAATCAACAATTTCTCATCTCTCAATTTCTCAAACACCATACGAATATGCATCATATGTTCCCCCAATGTCTTGCTAAAAATCAAAATATCATCTAGGTAAACAATGACAAACTTACCCAGAAATTCTTTCAGAACCTCGTTCATGAGCCGCATGAAAGTGCTCGGTGCATTGGTTAGCCCAAAAGACATGACTAACCACTCATACAGTCCTTCCTTTGTCTTGAAGGATTTCTTCCATTCATCTCCTTCTCTGATTTAAATCTGGTGATATCCACTCTTCAGATCTATCTTTGAGAAATACACAGCTCCACTCAAACAATCTATAATATCATCTATTTGTGGCAATGGAAACCTATACTTGATTGTGATCTTGTTTATTGCTCTGGAATCTATACACATCCTCCACTCTCCATTCTTCTTTTTTGCTAATACCGCTGGTACAACACATGGACTCGGACTCTCTCGAATCAACCCCTTCTACAATAACTCATGTACTTGTCTATTCAACTCTTCACTTTCTGCTGGTGTCATTCTATGTGCTGCCTTGTTTGGCAAACTGGCCCCTGGAATCAAATCCATCTGATGACTGATCTTCCTTACTGGTGGTAATCCATCAAGTACATTGTTAGATACAATATCTTGAAACTCATTCAACAAATCTACAACCTCTACAGGTACATCCTCCACTTCTTCTTTACCAACTTTTGGAATTAAAGAAAAACATACATGCTCATGCCTCATACCATCTAGGAAGTTTCTTCCATCAACAAATGTTATTCTTGCATTACCACATACCTTTTCTTCGGTCTCCTTCAATGGCTTTAGCTTATGTCGCACTCCATCCTTTGTCAGGAAATAGGTATTCGTACGACCATCATGTACAACACATCTGTCAAACTGCCATGGTCTACCCAACAACATATGACATGCATCCATAGAGATGACATCACATAGTACCTCATCTTGGTACCCGCCGACCTTGACCTTTACCAGGCACTATTCACTGACCATGACTTGTGGTCATTTTGTACCCAGGCAATCTGATATGGATGTGGGTGTTTCTATCTTTTGAGCTTCAACTTTGTCACCATCTCTTCTGACACTAAATTGTCAGTGCTTCTACTATCGATAATCACATCATAGCATTTACCCTCACACTTGCATCTAGTGCGAAACAGGATCCTCCTTTGTTCAGGTTCATTCTCACCACTCAGCAAGACTCTTCTGTTAATTAGCGTTTCTCCTCTTTCAACATCTTCAGAATTTGATGATCTAGCATCTTCATCTACATGTGCAACTCTAGCCTGGCCTTCATTTCTCCTATCTATTTTGCCTTGGTGCTGAGTACATTCAAATGCCCTATGACCTTCTTCTCCATAGTGAAAACATGTTCCACGGAAGCCTCCTCTTCTAGATCCTTGTCCTCTTCCTCTTCCTCTCTGATCTCTATTACTCTGATCTTGGAAAGGATTGGAATTATTTCCTCTCTGATTTTGACTACTACTGGCCTCATCTTTCTTTTTCAGATCTTCATTTCAGCCACCATATGACCATCCACTAGATCTTCCACCACGACCTCTTCCATTTTTGTCTGCTCTCAAACTTCTTGTTCATCTTTTCCTCTACTTTTAGGGCAAACTAGTATGCCTCCTCAATACTATTCATTCAAACTAGATTCAACTCCTCCTAAATGCTTGGCCTTAACCCATTAAGGTATCAGGCAACTTTCTCCTTATCAGCTTCTGCATGGCCTGTTCTGATGAGGAGTCGATAGAACTCCTCTGTATACTCCTGAACAGATCTTCCTGCTTGCTTCAAAATTTGCATTTTCTCTATTAGGTCAAGCTCATAATCAACAGGAATGAACTGTCACTTCAATTTATCCACCATCCGATCCCATCTTGTGATTTTATCTTTCCCTCTTCTATTTCACTCCAATTGAATTTCTTGCCACCAGATCTTCGCATGACCCTTCAATCTGGCCTTCACAAATTTGACCCTATCAGGATCCTCAACATCTTCATACTCAAAATATTCCTCACATTCATTGATCTAGTCGATCAATTCCTTTGGGTTAAGATTTCCAGAAAATGTAGGAACCTCAATCTTAGGTCTTTTCTTAATCTTGGAAATTGCCTGAAATTTTTTTTCTTCCTCCTCGTTCACAATTTCAGCTTCTCCTTGATATTCTTCTTCGGCTTCATCCTTTCTTTCATCTCTGACATTAAAATTCATTCCTCTGTGAATCTCTTCTTGCAATTCTCACACTTGTCTCTACAACTCTCTAACCTCAGGTGTTACAGCACCAGCTCTTCCGCCACATTCTCTTTGTGGAGGCATTTTTGCGATGCACGCTAAAACCCTAACCACGGTCCTGGTGCAAACTGCCTCACAGTCGGCGATTTTTTTACACACTCAAGAACTCCTGCTCTGATACTACTTGATGAAGGGTGCTCCCCTTAATACCACAAACACATAACAAAAATAGAGAAACAACAACAATAATATGGAAGAACAAAAAATTGGCTTCTTATTATCTCCACAAATGTGGAATTACAAACTTTCTGAATTACAATATGCAAAGCCACATGGGCATTCCCTTAAAATATTCTGTGGGACAAAGCCTCGAATCAATACCTAGATCTACTACCCAGAACTACCATAGACAACACTACGAGCCTTCTTTATAGGCAATTTCCACCGCCCGAGAAGGTTCTAGCAATTTAGCCCTTAGGGCCGACCAAACTTAGAATTATTTTATTTTACAATTTATTACATCAAAGTCAGCTCAAAATAAGTTTTGAAACCCAAACAGAAATTTTGAAGAAAAATTATTTTCTGCCATTTCAGGTGACCCAACTTCCGAAGACCATAAGTCATCACCCGTTGACCCGATTGGCTATTATAACCCCATTCTGGAAACACCACGAAGCACTCTACATGCTTGATTTACACAAAGTGCCCATCACCCAAATTTTCAACCTCATCTAAGGCCTCTAAAGCCTTCAAAATTGAGTTCAAAGTTTCTGTACCCTGCTGCCAATACTAAAAATCTTCAATATCTTCAAAACTAGACCTGATCTAGCCATGAAACTTTGCTAGCAGGATGATATGACTAAGATGAACCTCCATATGTAAAATTATAACATTCCGAGATCGTAAGACCAACTTACTAAAAAAAACAAGTTTCCATAAATAGAAACTCTACACAAGATAGCCCTTATTGAATACAAAAACATAAATATTTTTGGGTGATGCAAGATTGCTCTTACACCCAGGATGCTCCTGCATCACTTTTACTTTGTATAACCACAATAGAAAGTAAATATTTCAAAATCATAAGTTAATAGTCTATTTAGATATATTTCTTAAAATTTATACTTTTATTATTTAACCATGAAAAGTTTTACAAAAATCCATTGGAATAAGAATAAGTTAACATAAATGATGTGTTGACTAAATGAAAATATATTTTGAAGGGACCTAAGAACCTTTTATAACAAAATATTTCAAATAAAAGAGACCAACATGAACCAAATATTGCATAGGAGAAAAACATAAGTAACGAAAATAGGAGATGACACCCTAGAGATGTTAAATTTTTTTTGGAAGACTTTTATTATTTTGAATCAGATCATTGTTGATGTTGCAAACCCTATTAATATTGTTATCAATGAGAGTGACACCTTTGTCATTACTATGAAGTCTAGTTGCTAGAATAGGAAGAGAAATCGAGGCCACTATATAGCTATTCATATTATTCTTTGATTTCATACTAGAAGTAGAGAAATTAGAGGAACCATTAGATAAACCTTGGATAGACAAAACCTATGAATTTAATATCTTTAGCCCATCTAAACTATTCTTCATTTCAGTATGAATTACCACCAAGACTTCCTTCAATGTCTGGTGTATTTTTGTAATATATCATCTAATATTTTAATCTATTTTTGATACCCTCTTTCAAGTCGTTGAACCCTTTGGCCAAACATTGTCTAGTGGAAAGAATTTTATCCACACTAAGAACATTAAGGGTTTGAATGATAGGAATAATCCTTCAAAGAACTATCCTAGTTCTTCACTAAGTCTATTTTTAAACTTCTTTTGGGTTCCTTACTCTTAGAACCCTATTGTCACAGGAGGTTCACTTTGTTATCCTTCTACACCTAGATTTACCCTACCAATTCAAGTGCTCTCTTCTCCCATGAAATCACAACTATAAGTTCATCTATCAACTATTTGTCCCTCTTTCAATTATCTTACTGGAGATGAGGGCTCTACTCCATTCTGTTCACTCACTAAATAGATTTTCTTGACTGGTCTAACAGTAATCTCTCTTGACTCTTTCATCAAGATCTCCTGCAAGTTATTTTTATTAATCTTCCCTAACCAAAATATAGTCAATCTCACCTAGGGTAAGAGAATTACATTTTCCTACATTCCTACTAGAAACCTAACAAAAATATAAATAATTTATAGACGATCCATTTTTTCGATGTACAATGCTGAACAATAGAGATCAAATGGAATCTATTATTCACATCTTGGTTGTTCCTCAAAATCCAACCAAGTAACGAGATTATAGCTACATAAACAAATAAACAAAAAATGCACAGAGAAAGAACACACACTATAACTAATAACAAGAATTTTAATTAAGTTTTACTAGTAATTACACACTACAAATTCAACACTATGTCTATTCTGTAAAATCCACTATCTATATCTATTGTCTTATAATTGCCTCAAATTCGTTACAAAACAGAAATGATGAGACCAAAAATCCAACAAATTTTCCATTATGTGTATAGTTTTCAAAACTATCTCATTGGTGTAGACAATCCTAATTATGTGATCAGGGATCGATCAAACTAATTCCTCATTGCTCTGCTATTTGATTATCCATGACCCTATGTTGTACCAATGCTTCATCATGGATCAGTGTAACTAAATTCTAGCTTTCGTTCTAATCAATTATCCATCAAAAATACCTACTCTAATGAAACCATCAGGCATCAACCTAACCCCCTTGTTGGTCCTTCACTAGTGTAAGTTATATCAATGGACCATGTCGACATAACTCCACCTAATGACTCTATCAACTATCGGTCTGACTTAAAACTCCCTGTGTCACTACTCAATATAATTGTCGGCATACCTTACCCAAAGATTCCCATTAGTGATCTCTCTAACACAATTTCCTCCTCAACACTCACCGATACAAGCATTGGCCAACCATAGTCCGATATTACCATCAACCTTCATGCTAAATCCAAATGTACTTTTTTGCTCATGTTGGCTGAACTGATACTCTCATCAGTATGTGTTGTGTTGATTAAGATATAGATATATGCTATACTGATAGTCCATATTTTAAACATGATATGTACATATTATGCAAACCAAAATTATGCAATTCAAAATTTTGGGGAAAATTGGCTAACCCCTAGGTGCTCCTACACCATACTCCCCCTCTGTGAAAAATAAGCTAGAGAACAATAGGGGACAAAAGGAGAGATCAATACCAAGCTTGGGGAAATTTCTCTCCTCCTAATGTATGAGAATCTCAGGTCCTTCACAATCCTATGTCACAAAGAACATGTTTGTTTTTTCATATGTTGCTTGGTTCCTTCTTTGACTGAGTTGGCTTGGTAGTTGCTTGGTTTCCTTTTTTTACTAGGGTTGGTTAGTTATCTCTCTGGCACTTGGTGAATTCCTTAGTGCTCGGTGATGCTTATCTAGCACTTGGTTATCCTTTCTTACCGAGCTATTTGTTTTAGTTCCTGTTGAGGCTGACTCTTTCAACTAATTATGGTCATGGATTTAATGCTGGTATCTATCATTGGGAAGCATGTGGACCTAGATTTGGTTGTTCCTTCCATTGATGGTGGATGTGAAGGCCAAATTGTTTGGTAGTCTCTTGTATATAATGTAATATGTTTTTTAGTTTAGGATGATATTGGAGTACATTAGAGATAGAAGTTCAAAGCTAGAAGATTGTTTCACATCCTCACATGTTGGATGAGTTGTATACGTGAATTGTAATATCTAGCCTAAACCAAGAAGGCCTTATAGCCCAAGATGTATGAATCAATTGAAATAAATATATGAAATATATTTGCATTCTCTTTCTCACTTGTGTGTTTATTTCTTTTGCATGTGATCTCTGTAAGGTGGATCTAGTTAAGGTGTTCCTTTGGCCCCTTTCCCTATCCTCCCTTGTGTCAGGTGGTATTAAAGTTTGGTGAGATCTAGATCTAGGTTTTCAAATCTAGGTTTGAGGGTTCGTTCTTGTCAAACCCTAGTCATTTTGTTGTGGGGTAGTAGATTGCGATCTAGCCTACAATTATAGAGGGTTTCAAGATAGTTTGTGGGAGGCAAGATGCGGATCATGGATTGGTAGACATGTTGAGACAACTTGTTGCTAGATTAGAAGTTGTTAAGACAACCTAGAGAAGAGGAAGACATCTTGAATATGTTAGTGATGATTAAATTGAGGAAGAACAAGTTTATGTAGAACCTGCACTAGTGATGGATCAAGTTGAGGAAATATTATTGAAGGCTTTGAAAAATTTGCAGTCTACACGATACTTTAATCTTCCTAAGTATAGTGGAAAATTGTATTCTGATGAACTGGTGGACATGATCACTGAGATGGAAAAGTACTTTGAATATGATAATGTTGCTGAGGAAAAGAAAGTGAAAATTGCAAGCACAAAGTTAAAAATCCATGCATCCTTGTGGTGGGAACAACTGTAGTTGGACATAAAGAGGAAAGGAAAAGACAAAATTAAGGTATGGAATAAGAAGGTGAATAAATTGAAAGAAAATTTTTTTACCTTGTGATTATTAGATTAATCTAGAATGGAAAGTTTGAGGTAGAAAGATATCTTAGTAAAAGAATATACTAAGGAATTCTATAGATTAGATATCAAATTTGGACATGATGAAGATGATGTGGAAAGAATTGCTAGGTACTTGAATGGATTGAGATTTTCCATCCAAGAAGAAATTAGTTTGGTCAAATTGGAGAACATTGAAGAAGCTTATGAATTTGCATTGGAAGTCGATGAGAAATTGGAAAAAAGACATGAGAAAAGACAATGAGGTAGCGGTGGTAGATTCCCTAGAGGAAGAGGTAGATCTTATGGTGAAAATAGTAGATCTTTAACTAAAAACATGACTCTTGATAAAGGAAAGATCGAGTGGAAAGGTGAAAGTTAATCTAGAGGAAGAGGTAGTAACTACCAAGGTTGTTATAATAGAGATGGTTTCTGAGGAACTTGTTACAATTATGGAGAAGGACATATATCATTTGAGTGCACACATGCAAGTAAGAAGGTCAGTATTAGTAGAAATTTTTTGGTGCAAGAAGAGTCACCAAATGAACCTAAGAAGGAAAAGAACTTCATGGTAAGGAGAGCACTTTGGAGTGAAAGTAATAAGGAAAATTCGGTAAGGAAAAGTTTTTTCAAGACTAGATGTAGAGTTTCTGATGAAGTTTGGAAGGTAATCATTGACAATGGTAGCTCAAAGAACTTGGCATATGACCTAAAATTTTTACAAAGTTACAATTGAAGAGGTTGGGACATCTAAAGCCCTATCAAATTTTATGGATTAAAGATGACCATACACTCTTGGTAAGTGAACAAGGTTATGTGAATTTGAAAATTGGAAAGTACTATGATAAAGTGTTATGTGATATCATGCCTATGGATTGTTGTCATATTTTATTGGGTAGACCTTGGTAATATGATAAACATGCTATATATGATGGAAGATTCCATAAATATACAATTTGGTCTGATGGGAGAAGACAAATCTTGTTACCTTTGATTGAAGAACCTATTAGTAATGTTTGTACATCTATGAAAGTTTTCTTGATGAAAGGAAGAAAGTTTGTTAAGGATTTGAAGAAGAATGATGTATGTTTTGTTGTGATCCGTAACAAACCAAGTAAGAAAATAGAGGATAGAATACCTAAGGAGATTGATAAGTTACTCACTGAGTACAATGAGATCACTTTTATAATGTACCTAATGGTTTTCCACCAAAAATAAACATTAATCATTGCATGGATCTAATTCAAGGAGCTAGTTTATTGAATAAGGCACCACATCGGTTGACACCTACTGAGAATTAGGAGTTAAATAGATAGATACAAGAATTATTGCTGAAAGGTTTGATCCAAGAAAGTTTGAGTAGTGTAACACAAGTCTTTCTTAGTTTTATCCTAGCCTTTTCTAGGATCATAAAAGGATATACTTTCTTGGCCAAACAATAGTATCATAAACCTAGAGCAATGGACTGCCTATTTCAGGATTGGACACCCCAAATGATTCTTAAATGCATTATTTGGTCTCATTTAATTATTGACCAGGTATGTAAACTTGGACTAGCATTTGAAAATTATATGCTTCAAACCTTCTCTTTCTAAGTCTATCTAAGGAATTCAAATGCTTATGCTTCAGCAAAACTATACTAAAATAGCTAAGAAAATGTATTCTAATCAAAGAAGGAAATCACAGTTAGGAACTACTCCAATTGATTGAGGTGTAGGAACAGGCTACTAATTTTGATATCAGTAGCTACAAGAACAACAAAGTTCTAATATATATAAATGAACAAGAAAGTGAACTCTACACTAACAGAACAATTCACTCATCAAGTGGGCCCCCTTGAATAAGTGAATGAGAAGTACAATCAAGATGAAATATGCAAATTTGAATTAAACATTCTATTAATCCATAAAATGATTACACTTGATTGAAACAATATGCAAGAGTTCTATTAAAAACCAATTTGTTTGACTAACTCCCAAAGAGTCACAACAGTCGATTATTTAAAAGGAAGCTACAACTATATCCTAAATCTATGATCACTTCATAAATGAGGATCAGTTACAACTCATAAAGTTTCACAACAGAAACATTATTGACCATGAATAATCCTGGAATATAGTGCACACTAAATCTACGTGTTGCATGCAAGAGAAAGTATTGACTTGCTTGCAAAGATTCTGTAATCTATGGTTGGCTTTGATGACTCCTGCACCAGTATGTTGGTCCTTGAATATCCACATTCAATTCTTGAAAAAAAATCAATGTGCACACATCAAACCATATACATATATATCCACATCATCAATATTAGGAAAATGTGTAAGTCGTAATTATCACTGTTGCAAATCCTACGGCTATAAGAGGTAACTACCCAAAACATAGCTTAGGCAAGGAAACATCCATTAACATGTATAGCTATTATATTCACCATTCCTGTCCATGAATTTAAGTAGATATTATGTCTTTAGAAGTATCCACATTTTCATCTTATGTTCAAAAACACATATATAACATATACATAGAAACCATAAGTTCATATGCTTAAAACCATAAATTCATGTCTATGTGCAATTAATTTGTTCTAGAAAGAGGATAAAAAGTAGTGAGAAAGATGGCTATTTTAGAAGCCCATCATTCCCCCCAATTAAACTATTATTGGTCCCCAGCAATCATGAAGTTCTGAATCCTGACATGGACCCTCAAATCACTAGTTGTTCTCTACCTAGACTCATCATGAACATAATCAAAGTATCCATGAGTTTCTTTGAGTCTTTCCCAACACTGGACTTTAGAGGCCATGTCATAATCTATTGCACTATCAGTCATCACCAGTAATGGCTATAGGAAGAGTGGAGGTTGAAACCTTAATAGAAACCAATAGTTAAGGAGTGTCCTTCCCAACATAATGTACCATGGAACTCTTCTTGTAGCAAGAGTTAGATTCTGTGGTGAGTGAGGTTCCACTGACTTTAGATGATATGACATCCTTATCCACCTCTACCTAGAGGCACTGATTGTGATGGCAACATCTCATAAGGAATGCTGGTCCCAACCTGTAAAAGCTTGTTCTTGCACTGGATAGATCTTATTGGCTCCACTAGTGTTTGTTGTGATAGAAAGCCAGTCAAAATATGTCTGCCTGGTGTGTTGAACTTTAGGCCTCATCATCAAAGGAGCTAACATTTCTTTGTCTCTATATGGTGCAGCCTAGTGTTCTCTACTCATGCCATTCTACATCCATGACATAACTACTCTTAACTATACATCCCCTACATAGATGAGTAAATTCCACTCCGTATCATCTGGAACTGCTGGGTTATGTAAGTACAATTCACACAATAGGTTTTTTAGAGTCATTGGAGTAGACTGAAAGACATAGTAAAATTCATGGGGAGTTGATATGGAAGGATTGAGGCCTACTACAATTCTTGTTAATTTTAAATTAACAAGTTGCTCTTTAAGGAATAATGCATACGCCAGAGATGGTGATCTGCATTCCATCAGCTCTGGAATTAACCCCATAATCTAATCAATCCTCCATTTCAATATCTCAATCTCATCTGATTTCTACTCCAACTGAGAATCCTACTCACTAATGACTCATTTCAATTTTTCCTTTTCTAAATTCCATTATGTCTTTTCCCATAACAACTTTTGGTATAAGTTTATCCCTGCAACAAGGGGTGTATACAAATCTGGTGGGGGTAAAGGTTCTTGATTGAGTATGTCCACCCATCCAAATGGAAAGTGAGTAGTTTTAATTGTTTTATTCAGTGCAGAGGACTTCCCCTTCCACAAAAGAATTGTCTTTATTACATTGGTTTCCTCACTAACATCAGCTGCCACCTTAGCCAACATTTATAACCTATGTTGACTGCTCTGCTGGGGTACTTCTTCAAAAATTTTAGTCCCAAATTCAAGAATTTCTTCTAAATTCATACTAACATCTAGCCTGACATAATTATCTACAAATTCCTCTATGTCCTCAGAGTCCTTGTTACTATCAATCAATATGTAGTTAACTCTTAGATTAACCTCTATTTCTAGACTCTGCTCTCTCAATATATTATCACTAGCTACAGGTTGATGAAACAATTCCTCAGAAGAGGAATTTTCCAAAGACTCATTTTCTATAGATTTATAAGACTCAATGTTAATAATAGGAATAGAAGCTTCAACATCTTTCTTAGAAAGCCTTCTACTTCTCCTCATAGAGGGTATGGATGAGCTTGGAGGACTCTTCCATTTCTTTCTCTTAGTGACTACCTCCTCTGCCATTGCTTCAAGAGGGTTTTTAGAATTCTCCTCCCTAGGGGAATGTAGGGTTTATTATACATTATCAGTATTATCACTAGGCTGAGGTTATAATATTTCCTCTTCTAGCTTCATTGTTTTACCCTTATCTTTCCTAGATGTAGACCTGGTCCTTATGGATGGTGAAGATTTAGGAATATTGGGAGCTTTTGTACTTTTGTTTTTCTTCCTATCAGAAGTAGAGGCTCCAGCACTGAAATTTATTTTTCTAGGTGACCTAGAAACAAAAGGAGAGGCTTCAAGATCATTCTCAATTCTTTGAACAATTTTATGAACCCCAGAAGATGTTTTCTCTCTCCAACCAACACGATGACCTCTAGGACCGACTACTATAGGTTCAACCTCATTGATTTGCAAAAATTATTCCTATGTCCCAACCTTTTGTCTATTTAATTCCTTTTCTACAGTTAATTTTATCAAGCAATGATGTGAAATAGACTAGTTGCTTCCTAACTAGACTAATAAAGCTTTCTTTTTCACAATGTTAAATAGGATGCTTGGAATATTTACTGGGAATTTTGAAATGCAAAGCATGCAAGTACTTGTAGCATCCCTTATAGGTGAAGTACTAAATAACAAATGCAACTAGATAAATGAACTCCAGAGGCAAAGATAATCACCAAGTTCCTTTCTTCCTATCGATATCTAACTGAGGATCACCATTCAAAGTGAACTATGCTCTCACCGAACGCAGGTCAAAATCTTTCACCCATTGTTCACCTTCTTGAGGTAAACCAGTCACTTCAGCTACTACATCTTCTATGAATTCAGTCTTCAAGCCTTTGAAAAACCCATCCTTCAAGGTAGATAAAAATTGTAGAGTGACTTCCTCATTAAACCCTTTAAGGCTTAAACAATAATCTGGTGATCCTCTCCTTCTAAACATTTCACAAGTTGACACATCATTTAGAAAAACCCTGTGGTCCATTAGTTCATGCCTTTGAAGGTCACCTCCCATTGCTACTCTCAAACAAATTTTGAATTTGCAGAATTACAATTCCAACAGAGCTTGACAATGGCAAGTCACAAACCTCAATGCATTATGGAACAAGATGTTGCAGAAGAAAAGACAACATACAAACTGCAACTTGATTCATAAAATTAAAGATTTTTGCACAAAATCTAATAATATAAGTTTTGCATAACATCTCATAAAATCTCACGCATGCCAAAGCTGCCACCCCGAACACATAGTGGCATATGATTAGAAATCAAGATCAAACTTTAATATCTTTAATTCACTTCAAATGTGATGACACAATCACAAAAGGATAGATCATCAATTCATGTCACAGACACAATTCAAAGATAAGAACTTTAATTTTACATGCTAATTTGAAAATTTGAAAATAGAATAGTTTCCCCCCCCAACTAAGTAATGGCATGGGTCCCACTAAGCCAGGATAAGAAAGAGTGAAAAATTAAAATGACACAAAATAATAAAAATTAATGAATAAAAATAATATATGTACGAGTATATGTGGCATGAACCTGGAGACATTGTAGGAAGAGTTGTTAAAAAAAACTACACCTGCATATTTGAAGTGATGGGATGGGGTGGATGGGTGGTAAAGAGAGAAGGTGAGATGACAAATTATTATGGAGAAATTATTCCATGAAATGTGAAATATTTATTATGGTGGTCTTGAATGGAATCAAGAATTAGCAAAATCCTGGGTGGAAGACCCAGATAGTTTGGCTACAAGATTGCTTGCTTCAGTTTTGCTTTGGAACTGCTTCGGGAACTCATCACGGCTAATAGGTTTGTGGTAAAGTTTTAGGTCATACCCATTGACAAGTAACTTGAATTTAATAGGATCAATGGTTGAAAGTTGTACTGCTCCATTGTCAAATATTGATATGATCTCATAAGGCCCAAGCCATCTGGTATGAAATTTCTTGGGTGTGTGCTAGTATCTGGAATCATATAATAGTGCCCAATCTCTGACAAAAAATTTCTTATCATGAATGAACTTATCATGCAATTTTTTCCTTTACCGCTATATCAACTATGTATAGTGGAGAGAAGACTTTATGTATTCATCCAATCCATTTAATTGTAGTAACCTACATTCTTGTGCTTTGGTGATATCTATATCTAGATCTAAAGTGGTGCAAAGTGTTTTATGCTAGAACTCAATCAACATAGAGGTGGATTTTCCATTTACAAACTCAAAAGGAGTAAACCCTATGGTGGTTTTCCATGTGGTGCTTTAAGCCCATATGGATTTAGGAAGGTGGGTAGCCCAATCCTTTTTATGCACAACTACTATTTTAGTGAGAATGGATTCTATCTCCTGATTTGTGATTTTAGCCTAGCCATTGGCTTGAGGATGGTAGGGTGAAGATTTTACATGACGTACCATGTACTCCTACATCAACTCTATGATAAGGTTAGAGATTAATTGTGCCCCTTCATCTATGATAATTTCCCTTGGTACTCCAAATCTGGTGAATATGCATATATAAAGAAACTCAACAACTTTGTGATCTCTAGCATGTCTCATAGCTTTGGCTTCAACCCATTTTGTTGCATAATTAGTACATACTAAGATGTAAGACTTCCCATGAGAAGAGGGCTCAATAGGTCCAGTGAAGTCAATACCCCACTTGTCAAAGTGTGTGACAACTACCTGCAGCTGTAGGGGCATTTCATCAGTCTTTGTGGGATGTCCCATACATTGGCACCGATCACAGTGCTGAGTATATTTTGTTGCATCCTTATGCAAAGTAGGCTAGTAGTATCTGGTTGTCAAAATTTTGTAGGTTGTCCTCTTTGTGGAAAAATGTCCTCCGCATGGCTCATCATGGCATGCCCGAAGGATGTAATAAGTTGTATCATCTCGAATGCATCTCCTTGTGACCTAGTCTAGTCCCATATAAAACATGAAGCTTGATATCCAAGAGAAGTTAAAACTCTTCTCAACTAATAGATGACACTATTTAGGAGAGAAGTGAGGTGGCGTTCTCTCTATAGCAAGGTAGTTGGCTAAGTCTACATACCGTGGATTAAAAGAATCAATAGAAAACAAGTTCTCATCAAGGAAGCTATCATCAATTAGTGCAAGATCATCTAGGACTTGTAGTCATGACAAGAAATCAGTCACTACATTAGCCTTTCCTAGTTTGTCTATTATCTTTACATCAAATTCTTGCATGAGGAGTAACCGGCATGCTAATCTACCACTAATGGTAGGTTTATTCATTAAGTACTTGATAGTTGAATGATAAACAAATACTTCATAGCTTGTGATGTTGTGCCTAAATTTTTTTAGTGCATAAACAACTGCTGACAACTCTTTTTCAGTAACAGTATAATTTAATTCTGCTCCTTGCAAATTTTTACTAATATAGTAAATTGTATGTTCAATAATACCTTCCTTCTATCCTAGAACTGGTCCAATAGCATAGTCATATGCATCTATGTGGATATGGAATGGAAGCTTCCAATAAGGTCCTCTAAGAATAGGAGTTGTTGTTAGAACATATTTCAACTTCTACAATGATGCTTCACATTCCTCTGTCCATGCAAATTCAGCTTCTTTCTTCAACAAATTATATAATGGTGCTGCAAGTTGGCTAAAGTATTTTGTGAACCTTCTATAGTAACTAGCATGGCCAAGGAAACTTCTAACATCCTTCTACTTAACTGGTGTAGGAAGTGTATTTATAACTACAATTTTTGTAGGGTCAACCTGAATTCCAAAAGATGAAAAGTAGTGTCCCAGGACTACTCCCTCCTCCATCATCATATAGCACTTCTCACTATTAAGAGAGATTATAATCTTGACATCTCTTTAGGACCCTTTCCAAGTTAGCTTGTGCTTCTTCAAATGTGGTTCCATGAGTTGTAAAGTCATCCATATGAATTTCAACACAATCAATAGCAATGTTAGAGAAGAAACCTAGCACTGCTCTCTGGAAAGTAGCAGGGGCATTCTACAATCCAAATGGAAAGATTGAATAAGAAAAGGTTCCCCAAGGGCAGGTAAATGTTGTTGTGTCCTAGTCTTCTAGTGATATTTGTATCTGATTATGCCCACTGAAGCCATCTAGAAATGAAAAGTACTTTTTACCTACAAGATTATCAAGCACTTGGTCAATGAAAGGTAGTGGAAAGTGATCCTTCTTAGTGGCTTTGTTAAGTTCTTTATAGTCAACACAAACTCTCCACTTTCCCCCTTTCTTTGGAACAATTACAAGAGGAGAAACCCATTGACTGTTAGAAAGAGGATAAATGAAACCTACACTAAGAAGCTTCTACAACTCGGTCTTAACTATGTCTCTTAAAGTAGGGTTAATTCTTCTTTGAGCTTGCCTTACTGGCTTGTATTCTAGGCTTATATATATTCCGTGAGTACAAAGTTTGGGATCTAGCCCTTTCATGTCAGTTTAATCCCATGCAAAGTCTTGCTGACTATCCTATAAAATCTTGAGAAGACTAGAGATATGAGATTCAGTGAGGTTTTTATTAACATTCAGCTCCTTTCCTGAAACAATTTCAACTCTCTTAACTTTTTCTAACATCTGGAGTTCTCCTATGGATGGAGACTTTATCTCATTGGGTAGCAAGGTGTGAAGATAATCAAGTGCTATAGGAAGCTGAGATGTGGTTTGCTTGGGCATTATTGTTTGAAGGGAACAATTTGGATCATCACAAGATGACTCCTCGGAACCATATTAGTTGGTAAGGATTGTTGCTAGTTATCATCTTCTTCTTGTGATACCATGAATGTATTTCTCTCAATGACCATAAGTTTTTGCATAGAGTTTACTTCAAGGGAAAAATCTCCTAAGTCTGGCAAGATAACTTGATCAAGTTCACTTTGGGGTTTTGTTGGAGAATACAGAGTTAACTTCTTGGTATTTATTCCATCTGATATGGTCATCTTCCCTGAATGACATGCAATGCAAGCATCAATTGTGGGTAACCAAGGTCATCCTATGATTAATGGATATCCTCCTAGGGTGGCTTTGGGTGACAAGACTATGAAATCTGAAGGGTAATCTAAGGAATCCAAAGTAACAAAAATATCCTCAACCATACCATCAAGCTTGACTATGGAATTATTAGCTAACTACAATATTGTTGGTGTGTCCTGCAAACCAATGATACTATGTTTTAGTAACAATTCCCTAGTAATAACATTAATTGATGTTCCCAAGTCAATTAGAACATTCTGAATTTGGGTACCATTAATGTAAAGTGTTACCACTAGACTTCTTGGATCTGAATACTTAGGCATGACAACTTTTCTTAGCATGAGATCAAAGAGCTAGCCTAAGACATGGATAGTATTAGGGTCTTTCTTTTTCCTTCCAGGTTGTTTGATATAGGCTTCTTTAATTGCTTTGGTATAGACTATAATTTATTTAAGGGGATCCAACAAGGGAATCCACACTGTCATTTTCTTGAGCTGATCAATCAAATCAGTGGCCATAGGATTTTCTTTTGGAGCAACTACCTAAGACAATCTTCATGGATAAGGAGGATTCTTAGGCACTGGAGTAGTTTGAACAACTGGTTGAACATCAACAAGCTGGTTCATGGGTATGTCCTCAATATCAACAAGTTTGGTTATTATTGGCTCCTTGGATGTAGGCAGTGTAGTTCCTAATCTAAGATGGATATCATTTACGTGCAAGGAATAAGCTTGTTGCTTATTATTAGGATTTGGAGTTGGCTAAGCATGAATTTGAGTTCACTTTTGAGGGTTTCTATTTTCTATAGGAGGTAGTGGCATAATAGCTTGTTGTTGAGGTGGGGGCATTATTGCTTGTTGCTGATTAGACTGATTGGGTCCCTACTGAGATTATGGTTGCCAGTTACCATGAGGTGTCCATTAGCTATTCTACTATGGCTGTTGATAGGAGTTATAATGTTGTTGGTATGGGTTAAATGGTGGTTGATGTGGATAGGCTTGGTTATAGTATGGTTGTTGATTGGACCAGTTGTGATTCCAATTTTGACCCTAAGGAGTAGAATTTTTGGGGTTTTGGTTTGGCCAATAGCTATTATTATTATAACCAAAATTATTTAGTGGGCCTGGAGGCATACCTTGTCTCTGAGCCCATGGACACCTTTTAGCAACATAGATAACTTCTCCATTCTCCTCATCTATGGATTTGAACTTAGTGGGCATTGGGTTGATGTCCACAGATGCAACCGTCTTACATTTATAGTTTCTCTTCCTTTCTCTACAATGAGAATAGAACTCAGCAAGCACAACATCTGACTCTTCCTTCTTCCTCCTTTCTTGCATACTATCCAGCTGAGTGGTGACATCATTAATGATTTCTTTCTTGAATTTAGATATCAAATTAGATAGCTCCACTTTGGATACTCCTGAACCATCATTGGACTTATGTGGTAGGTCTCTAAGTCCCCTACCCTTCTTCAAAGTGGCCCTTGAATAATTTTGACATATATTCTTTATGTCAACCCAGCCTTTTTGTGTGATATCTCCTCCTACCATTAGCTCTAGAGTCTCAATACTTCCATCATTCACACCCTTTAGGAAGAGGTGTTTCTGAGATGCCTCATTTAGTTGGTGTTGTGTATTATGTTGCAAGTTGAACATAAATCTAGATACATAATCCTCTAAGGTTTCATCCTCCTTTTGAGACATTTTAAAAATGTCATCACCTTTCAAATCTTGACCTCTACAATACTCTTTATACTTCAAAAGAAACATTGTGTGCATGGCATTCCAATCTGCTACAACATTAGCACCTAACCCCATGAACCATCTCAAAGTAGCTTCTTTTAGAGTTGATGGAAACAACTTTAGCTTGTGGGCATCAATGGTATAGTCATAAATCCGGAAAAGAATTTCAAATTCAAAATGAAAGGTCTTAGGGTCTTCTGTAAGGAGGCCATAAAATTTGGGAAGCGCAGTAGTAGGTATATTCTTCAAATTCTAGTTACCTTGTTGTTGAGGTATATGAAAAGGAAAGGGAGCTTGAGCAGCCATTCTAGGAGGAGGACCTAGTGGTGGTGGCTAATATATAATAAGATCAAGCCGGTTATCTTGGTATTTAGGTTCAGCAAATAGGTTGTTCAAATGCAGTGATTCCTCAGATGATGAAGAGGATATGTCTTCCTGAGCATCAAAAAATGGATTTTCAAAGGGTTCTTCTTCTTCATTCTCACTTTGAGGTTCTTCAACTTGAGGATTAAATATATCAAATGGTTCTCCTTGGTAGTTATAGGGAAGAAATCTCCCAAGGTGATCTCTCCTTCTATGCATAAAAATGCTTATTTAAGTACTAGATTAAAACCAAGACTATGACTACAAGGATAAGTTTGAATTAACACCATCCCTGATAGAAACACCAAAAAGGCTTGGCCAAAAAATAGTATCAGAAACCTAGAGTAACGGACTGCCTATTTCATGATTGGACACCCCAAATGATTCCTAAATGCAATATTTGGTCTCATTTAATTATCAACTAGGGACGTAAACTTGGAATGGAATTTGCAAAGTATATGCTTCAAACCTTCTCTTTCTAAGTCTATCTAAGGAATTCAAATGCTTATGCTTCAGGAAAACTACACTAAAAATGGTAAGAAAATGTATTCTAATCAAAGCAGGAAATTGTAGTTAGGAACTACTCCAATTGACTGTGCTATAGGAACATGCTACTAATTTTGATATCAGTAGCTATAGGAACAACAAAGTTCTAATACATATAAATGAACAAGAAAGTGAACTCTACACTAATAGAACAATTCACTCATCAAGTTGGGCCCCTTGAAAGAGTGAATGAGAAGTACAATCAAGATGAAAGATGCAAACTTGAACTGAACATTCTATTAATCCATAAAATGATTACACTTGATTGAAATAGTATGCAAGAGTTCTATTAAAAACTAGTTTTCTCGACTAACTCCCAAAGAGTCACAATAGTTGATTATTTAAAAGGAAGCTACAACTATCTCCTAAATCTATGATCACTTCATAAATGAGGATCAGTTACAACTCATAAAGTTTCACAATAGAAACATTATTGACCATGAATAATCCTAGAATATAGCACACACTAATTTTCACATTGCATGCAACAAAAAGCATTGACTTTCTTGTGAAGATTCTGCAATCTACAATTGGCTTTGATGACTCCCATGCTAGTATGTTGGTCCTTGAATATCTAGTCAATTTCTACAAAACAATCAATGTGCACACATCCAACCATATACATGTATATCCACATCATCAATATTAGGAAAAGGTGTAAGTCATAATTATCACTCTTGCAAATCCTATGGCTATAGGAGGTAACTACCCAAAACATAGCTTAGGCAAGGAAACATCCATTAACATGTATAGCTATTATATTCACCATTCTTGTCTGTGAATTTAAGAAGATATTATGTCTTTAGAAGTATCCACATTTCCATCTTATGTTCACACACACATATATAACATATACATAGAAACCATAAGTTCATATGCTTAAAACCATAAATTCATGTGTATGTGCAATCAATTTGTTCTATAAAGAGGATAAAAAGTAGTGAGAAAGATGGTTATTTTAGAAGCCCATCAATACTTCTAGTCTATAAGGCACTAACCTAGTACCCACTGAAAGGATTCACAATCTCAATCATTTTCTATTCAACTTGCAACAGGAAGGTTTGAATCAATTGCTCTTCACATCATCACTCTATAGTTTCCTTGTAGCTCCACCATCCTCAAAATGGGAATTTGAGTTTGCATTCACCCTCAAATGGAGAGGAGGGTCAATTCATTTAGAATATGGTCCAAAACCATGTTTAAACCCACTTATTACAAGGGAAACACCATTACTATCAAGATTTTCTTGTTAACTGTCCCAAAAAGGACTACAAGGCTAGTAGGCTTAATTGAAGACTTTTTGGCTTCTAACTCAAAAGATTTCCAAATGAGGGCCACAACTAATTATAGATTTGAGCACATATTTGAAATGTCTTGTAGATTCTTCTAGTCTCCTTCTTCCAATCTAACCATTCATGGGGTTCCTAGAAATAGGGCTACAAACAAGGGTTTTCTTTCTCACTCACTGAACTAGTGAGGGTTTGATATTCCTCATTCTCAAACCTTCCACAAAAGATTCTCATTGTTGGAGATGCTTCCTAACACATCTTGTTTCCTCACCACATGCCTGTATTGAAAAAATAAATGCTTTCAATCACCCCTAATAGCTCTACAACACCTTATGATCCCTAGCCATGCACTCCTAGCTTTCCTAGGGAATCACATTAAAAATGTTTCCCTTTCTTTTTAGGGCCCATCCTTGCAACATCATATAGTACAAGGAGTCTAGTCAAAGATCCCAAAGGGCCATACAATTTTTATAGTGGGAGAGTGACCTAGCACCCCACTTTACAAAACCCTACCTGGACCAACCCAAGATAGACCAAAGAATAAAATAAAAGCTAAAGAATAATGAAAACTCATAAAATGATCAACTAAACCTACTAATAATCACATAAAACACTAATCTAACACCTGCAATAGTTATAGTCAATCCTTTAATCCATATTCAAGCTTTGTCACACACAAATTCTTTCAATTCCTTACAAAATATACAACAAATACATACTCCAAGGCTTGGTTTCCCTACTACATGATTCCCAATGCTCTATCTTAGGGTTTTCTAACATTATATATCTCATCCTAAGTGTTAGGATCCTTGGGTCAGGCTTTTAGTCTTCTAGAGCCATTTCCTAGGTTATTATGAAATGCTATCATGAGAACTTTTAAAGTTGTCATGATAACATTGAAAGTTTTCATAGAAAATTTTTGTGGTTTATCAAACCACTTGGTCACACCCTTTTTTTAATTATCACTAACTAATTTAGGGTCCTTAAGGCCATTCTCAACCTCTAAAACATAAAAGAGGCCATTTACAACCTTTTAAAACATTAGAGGTTGGTTTTAAAAGGTTTTAAATGGCCTCTTTGCCCAAATCAGACTCACCCTGACTCAATAAGACTCACCTAGGACTTAGGGAAACCAAGAGAAATCTAAAAACCAACCAAAACACTTGAGAGACTAACTAGTTTCCTTATGGCACTAGCGGCTTGGCTAAGGCCACTACAAACCAAAAATCAACACTAGGGACTCTAGGTACTAAAAAGCCTTACCTAAGTGCCCTACACCATACTCCCCCACAAACAAAACTCTCAAGTCGCTACTATGACTAAGATGTCCTTTGGGATGCAAATATTCTTGAAGTCTATAGTTTCAACCCATGTAGACCCTTATTAGGGCTTGTGCTTCCATTGAATGAGGTGTTCCATGTACACCTTATGTCTAGTGGTCTTCTTGACCCTTGAGCCTAAGACCTTCTCTTCCTCTAGATGCACCTTGGGAGGTAGTGCATGAGGTTCTAAATTAGCATGAATCTCTTCAATATTGGAAACTAGCTTGGTGAGAGGACCCTTTTATTTGATCAAATCAGAAACATTGAAGACCGGGGAGATGTTTAGTCCACTTGGTAGGTCTAATTTGTATACATTAGCCCCATATTTTTCTAGGACTTTGCAAGGACCTATTATCTTCATCTACAACTTTTTAGACATGCCTTTTTGCATCCTTGACTTGTTCAAGTGAAGCATGACACTATCTCCTACTTCAAATTGAACATTCTTTCTCTTCTCATCTATTTTGGCCTTCAATTTTTGAGTTGATTCAAGGATGTTCTTCCTAACCTATTGTTGGATCTTCTTTAGTGTTTGAGTGAAATCTTTAGCATGACCACTCCTATACTCCATGGACCCAATGTATTAGAGCTCACATACACCCCTTGGTGCATCCCATAAATAATCTCAAAGGGACTCTTGTCGGTAATCTTGTCCATACTATCATTGTATGCATACTCTGCTTAGGGAAGAACCACATCCCATGTCTGCCCATATTCTTGTTAGAAAGTAAAGACCACCGAGATAACTAAGAGGGGGGGGGGGGTGAATCATTTATTAGATAGTTATAGCATTTATCAACTTCAACAACATTTAACCATGTAAGCAATGTAATCATCAACCATAGAAAGATATTCATACACAATGACACAATAACACAAGATATGTTGACTAGGGAACCTCTTGATCAAAGAGTAAACCCCAGTGGGAATGATGCCCACAAAATGATGCACTAATATGAAATTTCCTTGTGAGAGGATGGACCCTATTAGGAGTCTTATGAAATACATTCAGTACATATGAATCCCTCTTAGGAGATTTTGAATCCCTGTTAAAATATTCTAACCCTGTTAGGATTTATGTAAGACAGAAGGACCCACTGCCCAAACAACTTCAAGGCAAGATCTTTGAACTCACTATCCAACAGATCTTAGGATTATTCAATAGAATAATATGAAATATGTTACCTCCTTCACATTGTGCCAAAACTGCACTCTCTAGTACACAAGATCACAAATCCAGATCTTTGTACTTCACAAGTCTTCCTTCATCATTGAATTAGCTCTTTTCTTCACCTCATGCATACATTCACATCCCAATATCATAATTCCATAGCAAAACCATCACAATCCTTTTTACAACAAGGAAAACATTCCTTCATTTATACCACACTCAAATAATTACAAATGAGTTGGCATGCAAATACAAAATAATAATTTCAACATGTTACACCAAAATTACATAAAACTGTCAGCTTCCAAATATTGTAACTTTCCACTCATGTGACCTCAAAGTTTTCACTATGAACCACATCACCACCAATGATTCTCAAACTTCCCTTTAACTATGTAGAATCAGATTCCATCCTGATTAAGAGATATCCTCCGATTACCAAAAACCGCTACTCAGGAATACTGCCAGAATACTGCTTCCACCAAAATGCTTATAACTTTCATGAATAAATGAATTTCTTTTTTCACTCTTAACAATAGACTAATAACACACAAAATAACATAACATCAATGTCGCATAATTGAATCTACAATATAACACATGTGCAAAACAAAATTGTGCCTGCTTCTCTGCTAAACTCCAGAATAACACTGTGTTGACATCAATGACAATCATAGCCATGAATGCAACAACAACTGCTATAGAATGACTACCAAAGCTTTAGCATTCATTGCTAACAATTCTTTAGTTAGGAACCTTAGAAAGTTTCCTAAGACTTTTTTAAGCACCTTAAATTGGCCATTAGTATGAGGGTGGTAAGATGAACCAAATGAGATACTGGTTCCCAATCTACTCCAAAATGTTTTCCAAAAGTGGCTCATGAACTTGACATCCCTATCTGAAAGAATGTTTAGGGTTATTCCATGGATCCTTACAATTTCTTTAAAGAACAAATGAGAAATGTTACTAGCATCATGTGTAGTCCTACAAGGTATAAAATGCCCCATCTTACCAAATCTATCTACCACAACATAAATGTTGTCATGACCATGCTTTGTCTTGGGTAAGCCCACAATGAAATCCATGCTCACACACTCCCATGGTCTATTTGGCACTAGTAGAGGTTGGTACAAAATTTCATTGCTAGATCCTCCTTTTGCCTTCATGTACACTACACATTGCTCAATGTACTTGGTTACATCCCTAACCAACTTTGTCCAATGATAAAACCTTTGCACAAGATCTATGGTTTTGTTCACCCCAAAATGACCACTCAAGCTAACATTATTCTTCTCCTATATGAGGTTTTCCATCATGGATCCCTTGGGAATACATAACTAATTTCCCCTAAACAACAATCCACTTTGCAAAGTAAAATCTAAAAAATTTCTATGAAAATAATTCTAAAAATCAGAGCATGCCTTGTAGGCTTCACCAAAGTCTTCATCACCTACCTTGGTAACCACCTCGGTGACCGACTTGGTCTCTACCTCTGCCTCTACCCCTATTATTGGAGTCTCCCTTATTTTTGTTCCTCTCTTCAACTTTGAAAGCTAACTGATGGTATTTCTGAAGAGTGGTTGAAGTCCACAAGCTTATTTCCTCCTGAATGTTCCATTTGAGACCACTTAGATATATGGCCACCTTAATGGATTCCTCTTCTTGGATCTTGGACCTAAGGCATAACATTTGAAACGCCTCTGTATAAGAGGCCACATCCAAGTCTTTTTATTTCAATCCTTGTCTCTTCTTGTGAAGTTGTATTTCATAGTCTTAAGGAAATTATTTTTTCTTCACCTTTGTCACCATGTCTTTCCAACTAGCTATAGGTAGCTATCCCATCCTGACTCTTTCATCTTGTAGGTGCTTCCACCATGTTAAGGTTGATTCTCTTAACCTTGATCTTTTGGGCTTCTATCACACACAAAGTCTTTTAATTCCTCACAAAATACACATCAAATACACACTCTAGAGCTTGGTTTCCATACTGCATGATTCCCAATACTCTAATTTAGGTTTTTTCAACATTATATATCTCATCCTAAGTGTTAGGACCCTTGGGTTGGTCTTTTAGTCTTCTAGAGCCATTTCCTAGGTTTTTTCAACATTATATATCTCATCCTAAGTGTTAGGACCCTTGGGTTGGTCTTTTAGTCTTCTAGAGCCATTTCCTAGGTTATTAATAAATGTTGTCATAACAACTTTCAAAGTTGTCACAACAACTTTTGGTGGTTTAACAAATAACTTGGTCACACCCTTGTGTGACTTATCACTGACTAATATAGGGTCCTTAAGAACATTATCAACGTCTAAAAACATAAAAGAGGCAATTTACAACCTTTTACAACATTATCCATTATTTTGTAACTTTGACTAAGTTGGACAAATCTGACCCAACTTGACTCAATAAGACTCACCTAGGAATTAGGGAAACCAAGAGAAAGATAACAAATAACCAAAACACTTGAGAAACTAACTAGTCTCCTTATTCCACTAGTGGCTTGGCTAAGGCCACTACAAGCCAAAAATCAATACTAGGGACTCTAGGTACCAAGTAGCCTTACACAGGTGCCCTGCACCATGGAGTCCTTGTGCAGTACCTACTGTATTAGCACCTAAGAAGAATGGATAATGGTGAATGTGTATTGATTCTAGAGAAATAAACAAAATAATAGTGAATATAGGTTTCCTATACCAACAATGGATGATATAATGGATAGTTTGAAAGGAGCAAAGTATTTTATCAAAACTGATTTGAAACATGGGTATCATTATATCAAAATTAGAGAAGGTGATGAGTGGAAGAATGATTTCAAGAAAAAAGAAGGTCTATATGAGTGGTTGGTTATGCCTTTTGGTTTCAATAATGCACCGAGTACTTTTATGAGGTTGATGAATGAAGTTTTGAATAAATTTTTAGGTAAATTTGTGATTGTATACCTAGATGATATATTGATATTTAGTAAGGCCAAAGAAGAACATTTGTTGCATGTTAAACAAGTATTATAGAGGTTGAAAGAAGAAAAGTTGTTGATAAATTTTAAAAAGTGTTCATTCATGAAAGAGGAGATTGTGTATTTGGGATTTTTTCTTTTAGCTTATGGTTTGAAAATGGATCCTAAAAAGGTTGAATGTATTTTGAATTGGCCTAAACCTGAGAATGCTAGTGAGGTAAGATCATTTCATGGTTTGTGAAGTTTTTACCAAAAGTTCATTAGGAATTTTAGCTCAATTTGGAATGCTATGACTGAGACTATGAGAGGAGATAAAGAGAATTCAAGTCGACACGTGGAGCTGATAAAAGGTTTAAGAGTCTGAAGCAGAAGGTTTCTGAATTGCCTAGTTTAGCATTGCCTAATTTTAGTAAAGTATTTGAAGTAGATTGTGATTCAAGTGGAAGTGAAATAGGAGTTGTGTTGAGTCAAGAAAGTAATCCTATTGCTTTCTTTAGTGAAAAGTTGAATGATGCAAAAAGGAAATTTTCTATGTATGATCAAGAATTATATGCTATTGTTCAAGCCCTGAAGAAATGGAGACATTATTTGATACTGAGTGAATTTGTGTTGTATACTGATCATAAAGCTTTACAATATTTGGGAAGTCAAAATACGTTGAATAAGAGACATATGAAATGCGTTGAGTATTTACAGATCTATACATTTGTGATAAAGCATAAGAGTCGAGTCACTAACCAAGTTGCAAATGCATTGAGTAGAAGAAGATATTTGATGACCGAGATGAAAATTGAAGTTCTTAGTTTTGATGACATGAGAGATTCTTATGAGTTTGATCCTATTTTTTATGAGCCATGGAGAAAGTACATAGCACCTATTCAAGATCAACTGAGTACTAAATGGGAAGAATATTTCATTCAAGGATGTATGTTGTTTAAAATTATTGACTTGTGTATACTGAGAGGATCAATGTGATCTAATTTGATAAAGGAGAAACATAGTAGTGGTTTGGTTGGACATTTTGGTGTTGATAAGATATTGAATTTTCTTAAGGAGAAATACTTTTGGCAATAGTTGTATAATGATGCTCAAAAATTTGTGAAAAGTTGTGGAATTTGTAAAGTTACAAAAGGAGTAAGTCAGAATACTACATTGTTTACACTGATTTCTATTCCTAAGAAACCTTGGATTGATATCAGTATGGATTTTGTTCTTGGCTTACCAAAGACAGTAATAGGTAACAATTCTATATTTATTGTTGTGGATACTTTTGGAAGACCCTTTGTGGTAACATTAGATGCAATACATATAGAAGATCTTTTCTTTAAAGAAATTATTAGATTGCATGGATTACCAAGGAGTATCATCTCTGACCAAGATGATAAATTTTTTGGATACTTTTGGAAGACCCTTTGGAGGAAGTTTGGCACTGAGTTGAAATATAGTTCTACATTTCACCCACAGATCGATGGATAGACAAAAGTTGTGAATAGAAGCTTGGGAAATATTTTGAGATGTTTAGTTGGAGATACACTGAGTAATTAGGATTCTATGTTGGCACAAGAAGAGTTTGCATACAATAATTTAGTAAATAGGAGTACTTGAGAGATACCTTTGGAGATTGTAAATGGCATACAATCGAGAGGTGTATCATATTGGAGGAATATTGTTGATGAAAGAAAGAGAAGTGCTAAATGAGAAAGGTTTTATGATTACATGAAGACATTGCATGAAGATATGAAACATAAGTTGGAGAAGAGTATCAAAAATAGAAAGACAGAGCTGACAAATCTGGGTATGTGCAAGATCATGGTATGCCAAAAAGTGGTGATGTGAAAAAGAATTCCTGATTGATCGACTCTTTGAAAAACAACTATAACTTTAAAAAAATATAACATTTTTGAAATATGAAATATTCATCACATTCTATGCTCCACCTAATACAATAATAATAAACAATTCTTTCAATTTGACGAAGTTTAGACTAAGTTAAGGTGGTCCAACATGAGAGTTTTTATATTCAGGAAAAGTTATAGCACAAAAATCATAATTAATTATTTACTTGAAAAATAAAAAAAAATAAAATACATCACATCTAGACATGAGTGTACTACTTTTATCTAGAATCTTAGAAAAAAATATTATCATTTGATTTTGTTTAATGTGGTTAGACATACACCTACTTGTTATCTTTCTAATCCTGATTGATAGACTTATTGAAAAATAGCTATAACTTTCAAAATGTATAATATTTTTGAAATCCAAAACATGTGTCACATTCTATGATATTATTACTACAATAAAAATAAAAAAAGTTTCAATTTGATAAAGTTTAGACTAAGTTAATATGGTAAAAAATGAGAGTTTTTGTATTCTGGAAAATTTGTAGAAAAATCATAATTAATTATTTACTTGGAAATAAATTAGAAAAAAACATGTGCCACATCTAGACATGAGTCTACTACTTATATCTATAATCTTGTAAAAAAAAATTAGCATTTGATTGTGTTTAAGGTGGTCAGACATACACCTACTTATTTTTTCCTGAAATTTTTGTACTACTATATTGAAATTTCAAAATTTCAACATATAGAATAATTATTTTTCAAAATAAGCCTAGTATCTTAGAAAATAAATACAATTTTTTAAAGATTCTCTTGTTACGTATTTTTGATATAATATTTATAACTTGTTCAATTTTTTATGTCAACTTGCCTAAACTTGATTTTCTAAATTTTCATTGCCACGTAAGGGCCTAGTTTGGCATACCATGATCGTGGACATACCCATCTAGAAGACATAAGACTTTGTAGTTGGTGATGAAGTAATGGATCATTTGAGGAAAGGAAGATTTCCTATTGGAACATATGGGAAGCTAAAAATAAAGAAGTTTGGTCCTTGCAAGATTTTGAAGAGATTTGATAGTGGAAATGCTTATAAGATTGAGTTACCGGATGTCATGGATATATCACCTATATTCATCATTGGTAATTTATATGAGTACGATGAGTCAGATGAAGAAATGATAGTACCAAATGATTATCCTAAGAAATAGATAAAGGAAGTTGAGAAGATTTTGGAGCAAAGAATTGGCAGAAGTATAAGAGGAAAATAGTATATGGAATATCTAGTAAAGTGGAAGAATGGACCGGTTGAAGATAGTTCATGGATTTCACAATTTGAGTTGGATTCAGCTCAGATCATACCTACTTCATGATTCAAAGAATCATTTCTAAATAACCCTAGGTGTCTCATGTAGGAGCATCTCGGGTCCTTGACAATCCTGTGTCATGAAAAACATGTTTGTGTTTTCTTGTGTTGCTCAGTTCCTTCTTTGACCCAGTTGGCTCAGTAGTTTCTCAGTTTCCTTTGATTACCAAGGTTGGTAGATTATCTGTCTAGTATTTGGTGAATTTTGTGGTGCTTGGTGATTCTTGTCTAGTGCTTGATTATCCTTTCTTATCGAGTTGTTTCTTTTAGTTCCTGTTGAGGCCGACTCTTGCAATTAAATATGGTCGAGGATTTAATGATGGTATCTATCATTCAGAAGCATGTGAACCTAGATCTAGTCATTCCTTCCATTGATGGTGGATCTAAAGGCTGACTTGTTTAGTAGCCTCTTGTATATAATGTAATCTTTGTTTGTAGTCTAGGATGATACTGTATGACATCAGAGATATAATTTACAAGCTAGAAGATTGTTTCAGATCCTCACATGTTGGAGGACTTATTCACTTGAATTTTAATATCTGGACTAAACTAGGAAGGCCTTACATCTTGGCATGTATGAATCAATTGGAATAAATATATGAAAGATATTTGCATTCTCTCACTCACTTGTGTGTTCATTTCTTCTGTGTGTGATCTCGGCAAGGTGGATCTGGTTAGGGTGTAGCTTTGGCCCCTCTCTATATCCTCCCTTGCATCACCCCTACCCATGTAGCCTCAGATTGTTGATAGTTCTTCCATAGAATTAGGTGCTCTATGTAAGATTTACACCTCGTTTTCTTTTTTGACTCTAGAGTCCAAGATTTTCCCTTCTTGGAGTGTATCCATAGAGGGTAATGCAATTATGTCAACATCTGACATGATCTCCAGACTATTTTAATCTCTTTCTGATAGTATTCATTTGTATTTAACTGGGTTTTCTATATTAAACACATGTGAGATTGCGCGATCTAAAGGAAGTTTGACCTTATAGGTATTAGCCACATATTTGGCTAGGACTTTTCATGGTCCCACTCTTTTCATTTTAGAATTTTTAGGTACCCATTTTTGTAACCTCAATTTATTCCAATGCAACATAACATACTCCCCTACTTGAAATTGAACATCTCTTCTCCTCTCATCCACCGTGGCTTTCAATTTTTGGGTATCTTTTGTTAGTGTTTTCTTGATGTGCTCCTAGATCTCCTTGATGGTTTGAGTGAAGTCTTATGCATGACCACTCCTAAAATCCATAGTTCCTAAATCTTTATGTTCACACACTCCCTTGGGATGCAATCCATATACAATTTCAAAATGACTTTTTCCTATTATCCTGTTAACACTGTCATTATAAGCATATTATGCTTGTGGGAGGACTAGAACCCATGTTTGGCCATATAACTTGGTTAGGAATCAATGGAAGTTACCTAACACCCTATTGATTACCTTAGTTTTACCATCATTTTGTAGATGGTAAGCTAATCAAAAATCCAAATTAGTTCCCCATTTACTCCATAATGTTTTCCAAAAATTTCCCATGAACTTTCCATCTTTTTTAGACACAATGCTTAGGGGAATTCCATGTATCCTCACAACCTCCTTGCAGATGAGTTGAGCTATATGACTAGCATTATGGATAGTCTTACAAGGGATGAAATGGCTCATCTTACTAAATCTATCCACTGCCACATATATTATATCCAACCTTGTTTTAGTCTTGGGAAGTCCTACTATGAAGTCCATACTAATACACTTCCATGACCTATTGGGAATGAGTAAAGGCTATTATAGGGCTGCATTACTAGCTCCTCCTTTAGCCTTCTAAAATATTACACATTGCTCCACATACCTTCTCATATCTCCTAGTTTCTTAGGCCAATAATGGAACCTTTGTAAAAGTCCCAATGTCTTATTGAGGCCAAAATTCACACTAAGACTTCTATTTTTCTTTTCTTGAATGAGGTTTTCCCTCATTGACCCCTTGGGTAAACATAGTTGGTTCCCTTAAACAAAAGAAGAATTTGTAATGTATATTCTACAAATTCATGGTGAAAATGAATCTAAAAATCAAAACATACCTTATATGCTTCAGATAAATCCCCATCATCCTTGTAGAGGTCTTTAAAACTTTCTATGCTAGTGCTTTGGATCTGAAATTCTTGGATTGTCAATAATCTCCTGCTTAAAGCATCTGCCACCTTATTCATTTTCCATTTCTTATACTTTATAGTGAATGTGAAGGCTTGGATATATTCCATTCACTTCAAATGCCTATTTCCCAGCTTGTCTTTTTTATTGATATAACTTAGATCTTGGTTGTCTGTGAAAACAACAAATTCTTTAGGTAGGAGATAATATCTCTAGTCCCTAAGTGATTGCACCAAGGAATATAATTCTAATTCATAGGTTGATTATTTCTTATTAGCTTCATTCAGCTTCTCACTAAAGAAAGCTAGTCACATATCTGCTTAATGCAACACTCCACCTACTACTACTCCACTTGCATCACACTCCAAAGTTAAAAAATTGTCAAAACTTGGTAATAGGAGAATAGGTTGGGTGGCTATTTTATGCTTCAATTTTTCAAATTCTTGGCATGCCTTATGAGTCCACCTAAATATGGTTTTCAACCCACCTTTAATAGTGTCTAATACTAGTGCACAAATCCTACTGAAGTTACTAATAATTTTTTTATAAAAAAATTTGGGCCAATCCATGGAAACTCCTTACCTTTATCCCTGTGGTAGGTGTAGGCTAGTTTAGGATAGCTTGAACCTGTTGGAAACAATTGTCTGAAGGAAATTGCTACTCAAATTATGTATTGTCTTTGATGTCACACTGTCATAGTCCGTAGCAATCAATTCCTACCGAGCTCAGTCGGTCTGCCAGATAGGAAGATTAGTGTTTACCAAGTTCAGTCGGTCGTCAAAGGAAATTTAGTGTTTACCGAGTTCAGTCAGTCGTCAAAGGAAATTCAGTGTTTACCGAGTTTAGTCGGTCGTCAAAGAAAATTCAGTGTTTACCGAGTTCAGTCGGTCGTCAAAGGAAATTCAGTGTTTACCAAGTTCAGTCGGTTATCAAAGGAAATTTAGTGTTTACCGAGTTCAGTCGATTATCGAAGGATTGTCGGTGTTTACCGAGTTCCCTCGGTCTCTGAAAGATTATAGAAAGTTATGGTCACCGAGCACTGTCGGCCCTTGAAGGATCTTTGCAAAAAGAGTTTTCTTAATTCAGCCGACTGTTATACTAAATAATGTTGATTTGACAAATCTAAAATCATATAAATAAAAGGTCAAATGTGAAAAATAAAGAGATACATATAGAAGAACATTTACAGAAGAAAAGTCAGGAAAGGTGTGTGCAAATTTGTGAAGGATGTTCAGATATCCTTAAGGTGCAGCAGAGATTTATTCAATCAGGAAGGATCACACATATGCAGAAGAGAGATCTATAATCAGCAAAGCAGTTGCATTATTATACAGGTCATTTTTCATTGTTACCTTCTTATCATTGTAACAGTGAATTCTAAATCTCTTAACCGAGTTGGTTTAACAACCATATTGTAAATCCTCTAACAAGGTGACAATTCCATTGAATTGTTTTCAAGACCTCTTACTAGGCCACTCCTAGCAGGGTGATTAAATCCTCTAACAAGGTCACACCTAATAGTGTGTTTTGTAACCTTTTACCGGGTTGGCTTCTAACCAGGCATCACTTCAGAAAAGTTAAAATCAGTATCTAGATACATTAGTGGTTTTTCCCATATTGGGTTTCCACATTAAATCTTGTGTCTCTTGTGTTCTTAATTGCTATCTTAATCATACACCAGTGCTGATGAATATCTAAAAGATAATTTTGCTAATACTTACTGCATCTTCAAAGTTACTGCAATCTATTTACCGAGTGCTAAAACAGATAACATTTTTAAGATATCCTAAGGGATCTGGAAAGAATTAATTGTGAAGTGTTTTATGGTTGACTGATTCACCCCCCCCCCTCAGTCACTTCATCCATATTCCATCAATTGGTATCAGAGCTTTTGGTGCTTGCAGGAAGGGTTTCAAGGACCTAAGCTAAAGATCAGGATGTCTTACAAGAGGGAAATTCCAAAGCTCAACAAAGATAACTTTTTAGCATGGCAAGGTCTCATGCGACTTCATCTGGCTTCCATTGGTGATTCAGGATGCAAATACATTGATGAAGAATACACAATTCCTAATGGCGCATTAACTGTTGAAGACATTGCAGATAAAAAGACTCATAACACCATGATGATAGACATTGCATCTGCTCTCAGCTATGAAGAATTTGATGATATTAAAGAATGCACTACTGCATATGAAATTTGGATGGCACTGAAGAAAATATATGGTGGTGATGCAAATGTGAAAAGAGCCAAAGCAGAAAGCCTAAGAGGACAGTTTGACAAGATGAATATGAAGGAAGATGAAAACATTGCAAAATATGTTGAAAGAATCAAAGCAAGTGTAAGTGCAATTAGAGCTTCTAGAGGAACAATCTCAGATGAAACTGTTATAAGTAAGGTACTCAGAACATTACTCCCTATCTATGCAATAAGAGTATCAGCTATTCAAGAAAGAAGATGTGAAACAAACCACAATATAACTTTGGATGCTTTAGTTGGAAGATTGACAGCCTTTGAATTAGACAACTATGACAACTATGTTCCTAGTTCCAAAAATATTGAATCAGCATTTGAGGCCAAGGTTTCACTAAAGAAGAACAAGAAAATTAAAGAAGTTCAGTCAAAAAGTGAAGAAGTATCAGAAGAAAGTTCTGATAGTGATCTTGAAATTGTAGAAGCATTACTTGCAAAGAAGTACTCTAGAGGGAAAGGTAAATATAAAGGTAAAACTCCTTTAATCTATTTTTCATGTGAAGAAATTGGACATATTGTAGCTAGGTGCCCAAACAAGCAAGTCAAGGAAGAAAAGAGAAGTCACAAGTACTATGGCAAAAAGAATTTCAAATCATTCAAGGATAAAGGTAAGAAAACATGTTTTATGGCTAAAGATTCTGATGATAGTGAAGAAGAAATTGTTTTTATTGCTATAAAAGATGAATCTGATGATGATGAAGATAAGATGGCACTTATTTCTCATATAAGAAAAGATGATATATGGATAATAGACAGCGGATGTTCACACCACATGACTGGTGACAAGACAAAATTTGAATATCTAGAAGACTGTGATAGTGGTAATGTAAGATTTGGAAACAATGAACCTTGTTGTATAAAAGGAAAAGGAAGAATCTCTTTAACCAAAGAACTCATATGTGATAATGCTTATTGGGTTGAAGGACTAAAACATAATCTTCTAAGTGTAGCACAGCTAATCAACACTGGTTTCAAGGTTGAATTCATGAATGGTCAAGCAAGACTGCTGGATGAAAAAGGAAAACTCATTGGATCAGGCAAACAAACAAAAGGTAACTTATTTTATTTTGATCTTAGTGAAAATTCATGCTTTATTGCTCAAATAGAAGAAAGTTGGCTATGGCACAAAAGGTTATGTCATGTGAATTTTGATAACATGATAAAAATAAGAAAATTCAAGAAGGTTAGAGGCATTCCTACTTTGAAGAAACCTGATACTGGTCTATGTAAGAATTGTCAGATTGGCAAAATGAGTAAAACTAGTTTCAAGAGTAAGAACTATCAATCTAAAGAAATTTTGGAAATTGTGCATACTGATTTATGTGGACCTATTGGAATACAAAGCTATACTGGAGAAAAATTATTTATTCTTTTCATTTATGATTATTCTAGAATGATGACTGTCATGTATTTAAGAGAAAAATCAGAAGCATTTGAAAAGTTCAAATGGTAATTAGCAAGAGTGGAAAAGGAAACATGAAAAAGATCAAAATGCTTAAGATCAGACAGAGGTGGTGAATTCATCTCCCATGATTTTAACAACTTTTTCATTGAAAGAGAAATCAAAAGACAGGTATCAGCTCCTAGAACTCCTGAGTAGAATGGAATAGCAGAAAGAAGAAACAGATCTATTATGGATTGTGCAAGGACTCTAATGATAGAAAAGAACATCGCTATAAAGTACTGGAAGGAAGCTATCAGCACTGCAGTTCATACCTTGAACCGAGTACAATTGAAGAAAGACACATTCAAAACATCTTATGAATTATGGTATGGCTATAAACCCAATGTAAGTTACAAGAAAATATTTGGTAGCAAGTGTTATATCTTAAAAGAATCCAGAAGAAATAAATTTGATGTGAAAAGTGATGAAGGAATATTCCTAGGATATTCTAGCAAAAGCAAGGCATACAAATGTTTGAACTTATCTACTCACAAAGTCATAGAAAGTATACATGTAAAATTTGATGAGTTTGTAGAAAAGACTGAAGAAGAAAGCAAAAGGGAACCTGAGAACTATAGAAGATTCATTTACATTGAACCTGAAACATTGGCAGACACAACTATCAATAAGGAAACTATATCTACCGAGCTGAGCACAGTTACTGAGTCACAAGCCGAGTCACATGAAGAAGTTCAAACTGAGTCACAGGAAGAAATTCAGACCGAGTCTCAGCCTGAAGTTACCGAGCAAATATCTACCGAGCCTGAGCAACCTGAAGAAGAGATCCTAGAAGACAACATCACAAATCATTCAAAAGGCAAGGAACCTATACTAGCCAAATATGTCAGAAGACATCATACACCAGATCAAATTATTGGAAACAAATTAGATGGTACTATGACAAGAAGCAAGCTAAAAGGTACATGTCTGCTTACTGACTTTGAACCTAGAAATATCAAAGATGCATTGGAAAATGAAAGTTGGATTGAAGCAATGAATGAAGAATTAGAACAAATACAAAAGAACAAAACATGGACTCTTGTAACTAGACCTAAAGATAAGAATGTAATTGGAACAAAATGGGTATTCAGGAATAAGCTGAATGAAGATGGTCAAGTATCTAGAAACAAAGCTAGACTGGTATGTAAAGGTTATTCTCAAGAAGAAGGTATAGATTATGGAGAAACTTTTGCTCCTGTTGCAAGATTAGAAGGTGTAAGAACTCTACTTGCTTATGCAGCACACAAAGGATTTAAGGTATATCAGATGGATATAAAATCTGCATTTCTCAATGGAATTCTTGATGAAGAGGTCTACATTGAACAACCTAAAGGTTTTGTTGATCCAGATAAAAAGGACATGGTCTGCAGGTTACACAAAGCATTGTATGGTTTTAAACAAGCTCCTAGAGCATGGTATGAAAGACTCCATAACTATTTGATTCAGATTAATTTCAAAAGAGCCAATGATAACAACAATCTGTATATTAAAGAAGGACCGAATGAGAAAATTGTATTGGCAGAAATATTTGTGGATGATACTATATTCACAGGAAATGAGGATCAGTGCAAAGAATTTTTAGAGCAAATGAACAAAGAATTTGAAATGTCTATGTTTGGTTTAATAAAATTCTTTGTTGGTCTTCAAATTCAGCAAAGCAAGAATGGTATATACATTACTCAATCTAAATATATTAAGAAAATACTTAAGAAGTTTGGTATGGAAGATTCAAAACCAATTGGTACATCCATGTGTACTGGACTGAAACTTACCAAAAATGATGATTCAAAAGAAGTTGATTAGACCCTATACCGATCTATGATTGGAAAATTGCAGTATGTAGTACATACAAGACCTGATATTGCCTTAGCAGTCGGTATAGTAGCTAGATTCTCAGCAAAACCTAAGGAAAATCATATGATGGCAATCAAAAGAATCTTAAGATACTTAAGAGGAACTGAAGAATATGGTTTGTGGTATAAATTTGGAGGCAATCTAGACTTAAAAGTGTTTACTGATGCTGATTGGGTAGGAAACATTGATGACAGAAAAAGCCCAAGTGGTGGAGCATTTTTTCTTGGAAAAAGACTGGTATCCTGGACTAGTAAAAAGAAAAATTGCACATCTCAATCCACAGCTGAAGTAGAATATGTTGCTGCTGTAGTAAACTGTTCAAATATTGTTTGGTTTAAATAGTTATTAGAAGGTATGAAGGTTGAAATCAAAGAACCAGTTGTTATATTTTGTGACAATACCAGTGCAATAAACATTTCGAAGAATCCAGTGATGCATTCCAAAACCAAGCACATTGCTATTAAATATCACTTTGTCAGAGAATTGGTGCCGGACAAGGAAATCAGATTAGAATATATTCATACAAAAGAATAGATTGCAGACATTTTTACCAAACCATTACCTAAGGATGCATTTGTGTATCTACGAGGTAAGTTAGGGGTCATTCCCCTATCCGAGGCTCACTAAATACAGTTTTAGTGATGCATCAACCAGATCATGATTGAAAATCAACCAGTTGATGCAGCATATTCAAGGAATCATTGCATATGAATCAGTACTTGAGGTACATTAATTTACACCGGTAATATGTGAATTGTCTTTGGCATGTGTTGTCAAAGAGGGAGTTTTTGCTATGTCTTCTCTATTAATTCAAGAAATATTCAATAGTCAGAAGGAAGAATTTTCAGGATAAAGGAAGTTTGCTGACAGAGGGATATTTGAATCTAAACCGAGCTAACTCTTTCAAATTTCTTATGCTATGACATATTGTGTTGCCATCAATGCCAAAGAGGGAGATTGTTGGAAACAATTGTCTGAAGGAAATTGCTACTCAAATTATGTATTGTCTTTGATGTCACACAATGTCATAGTCTGCAGCAATCAGTTCCTAATGAGCTCAGTCGGTCTGCCAGATAGGAAGATTAGTGTTTACCGAGTTCAGTCGGTCATCAAAGAAAATTCAATGTTTACCGAGTTCAGTCGGTCATCAAAGGAAATTCAGTGTTTACCGAGTTCAGTCGGTCGTCAAAGGAAATTTAGTGTTTACCGAGTTCAGTCAGTTATCAAAGGAAATTCAGTGTTTACCGAGTGCAGTTGGTTATCGAAGGATTGTCGGTGTTTATCGAGTTCCCTCGGTCTCCGAAAGATTATAGAAAGTTATGGTCACCAAGCACTGTCAGCCCTTGAAGGATCTTTGCAAAAAGAGTTTTCTTAATTCAACCGACTATTATACTAAATGATGTCGATTTGAAAAATCTAAAATCATATAAATAAAAGGTCAAATGTGAAAAATAAAGAGATACATACAGAAGAAGATTTACAGAAGAAAAGTCAGGAAAGGTGTGTGCGAATTTGTGAAGGATGTTCAGATTTCCTTAAGGTGCAGCAGAGATTTATTCAATCAGGAAGGATCACACATATGCAGAACAGAGATCTGTAATCAGCAAAGCAGTTGCATTATTATACAGGTCATTTTTCATTGTTACCTTCTTATCATTGTAACAGTGAATTCTAAATCTCTTAACCGAGTTGGTTTAACAACCATATTGTAAATCCTCTAACAAGGTGACAATTCCATTGAATTGTTTTCAAGACCTCTTACCAGGCCACTCCTAGCAGAGTGATTAAATCCTCTAACAAGGTCACACCTAACAGTGTGTTTTGTAACCTTTTATCAGGTTGGCTTCTAACCGGGCATCACTTTAGAAAAGTGAAAATCAGTATCTAGATACATTGGTGGTTTTTCCCATATTGGGTTTCCATGTTAAATCTTGTGTCTCTTGTGTTCTTAATTGCTATCTTAATCATACACCAGTGCTGATGAATATCTAAAAGATAATTTTGCTAATACTTACTGCATCTTCAAAGTTACTGCAATCTATTTACCGAGTGCTAAAACAGATAACATTTTTAAGATATCCTAAGGGATCTGGAAAGAATTAATTGTGAAGTGTTTTATGGTTGACTAATTCACCCCCCCCCTCAGTCACTTCATCCATATTCCATCAGAACCTTCCTTGGGTCCATCTTCAAATTTTCTTGAAACACCAAAAATCCTAGGTAAATGAGCGCCTTCTTCAAGAATTCACACTTCCCTAAATTGGTTTCCAAGTGTTCTTCACATAGCTTCCTTAAGACTATCTCCAAGTGTGCTAAGTTTTCAACCTTTGTCTTGCTAAAAATGAGTATATCATATAGATATACCACCAAAAATTTACATATGTAATCCTTTAGCACTTCATTCATAAACCTCATGAATGTTCTAGGGGCACTAGTCAGCCCAAATGGAATAGCAAGCTAGTCATATGTAACCCCTCAGTATTTTTGAAGGCTATTTTCCACTCGTCTCCATCCTTGATTCGAATTTGGTGGTATCTACTTTTGAGGTCCAATTTTGTAAAGTATTGTTCTCCTCAAAGGAAATGCATTACATCATCTATCCTAGGTATAGGGAATCTATATCTAATAGTGGTTCTATTAATTTCTCTAGAATTAGTGAAAAGCCTCCATTTAGCTCCTTTTTTTGATGCTAGGACCACATGTACTGCACATGGACTAATACTCCTTACCGATCCTTGGTCAAGTAACTCTTGGACTTTACTTGCCACTTCTTGGTTCTTCTCTAGTGAGAGCTTGTAATATGCTTTGTTTGGCAATGAGGCACTAGGCATAAAGTCAATCTAGTTACTTATGATTCTTTTACGAGGAAAAGTTGGAGATGTACTATCACTAACTATATCCTTGAATCTTTCCAAAATATGTTGAACCTCCATTGGTATGGGTCTTGTTTTAGGCTTCTCCACTTCCTTGGGCTTCACAACTATGGCATACCCTTCACTACCTTCTTCTTGAAGTGTTTTCATGAACTCTTTCCCACTACTAAGTAGCACACTAGGAGTCTTTGTCTAAACTTCCTCTTCATCCAATAAGGACTATATTTTGAGGGTCCTACTCTTCTTAAATGAAATAGTGTTCTCCTTTCTATCATATATGGCTTCTCTATGATATTTACATGGTCTTCCCAATATAATATGGTAGGCATCCATAGGCAACACATCACATAAAAACTTTTTCTTGTATCCTCCAATGGAAAATTCAACCCATGTCTTATCATTCACTAGGACAATTTTCCCTTTGTTCAACCATGTGACCTTGTAGGGATTACTATGTGGTATCTTTACCAAATTAAGCTTCTTTTTTTATTCCTATGATATGATGTTGTCTATAGAACCAGAGTCCACAATCACCTTGCACACCTTGCCAATAATCTTACACCTAATTCTAAATAAGGCTCTTTTCTATTTAGGTTCTTCTTTCACTAGTTGTCTTATCTAGAGTCTTCTAAATATAAGGTTCTCTCACGTCTTTGATTCTATGTGACTCACCTCTAGTGAATTTAGACTCGATGTTTTTTCTTGTGCATAAGCCACTCTTTTCTATGATTTTGAAGAGGAATCCTTCTCTGGGCATGTATAAGAAGGGTGTCCTATCTACCCACAATTATAGCACCTCAGGGTTGTAAAATAGGAACTACTCCTACCTAAACCTCTTCATCTACTAGAACCTCCATGAGTTCCTCTACATCTTCCATAACTTCCTCTATAACTTGTCTCACCACCTTTCTCAACAAATTTAGACTCTCCTTGCATCCTTTGATCAGTTTGTCTTCCTTGGTGAGCACCTCTATGACCTCTTTGGTGTCTACCTCTTCCTCTATTCCTTGAGCTAGAATCTTGATTTATTCTAGTCTTTTCCTCTATCTTTAGTGCCAAATGATAGTACTAGTGAACTATTTTAGGATTTAAGAGACTTATATCCTCTTGAATGGACCACTTCAATCCATTAAGATATCAAGAAAATTTAATTCTTTCATATTACTTGACCTTGTACCATAGCCATAACTTTTGGAATTCTTCGGTGTAAGTGTTAACATCAGACTCCTTTTTCCTTAAGCTATGTCTTATTTTGTGTAACTAGATTTCATAATGCTCTAGCATATAGGTTTCTCTAACCTTGGCTACAATTCCTCTCTAGCTATCTATGGTGTTTTTCCCTTCTTTTTCCCTCTCTGCTTGAACAAATTTCCACCATGTAAGACTAGATTCTCTAAGCCTTGACTTAGCTACTCTCACCTTCTAAGCTTAACTTATCTCATCACACTCAAAGTGGTTCTCCATGCCTTCTACCTAGTCAATGACTGAGTCTGGTTCTATTTTATCACTAAAAAGTGGTATACCCTCTAATGCCTTACCACTTAGGGCCTTTAAAGATTCTAGGAAAGGTTCTTGTTCCACTATTGGATCAAGTTCAGGTTCTTCATCCTCCACCACCACTATCTTATCTTTCTCTTCCTTCTCATATATATCCTTTCATTCACCACTTATGTTCTATCTTCTACTACTTCCAAATTCTTGGCTAGTTGGTCAAATCTTTCTCCCAACTGTCTATTCTCTTCCTAGACAGTTGGGAGACTCCTTCAAGAACTATCCTAGTTCTTGACTAAATATATTTTTAGACTTCTTAGGGGTTCCTTACTCTTAGAACCTTATTTCAATAGAAGGTTCACTTTTCTATCCTCCTATGCCTATATTTTACCTACCAATTCAAGTTTTATTTTCTCCCATGAAATCACAACTATAAGTTATTGTATCCACTACTTGTCCCTCTTCAAAATATCTTCTAGGAGAAGAGGGCTCTACTCCATTCTTTCACTCAGTGAAAAAATTTTCATGACTTGTCTAGAAGTCATCTCTCTTTACTCGATCAACAAGATCTCCTTTAAGTTGTTATTACTCTTCCCTAGCCGGACTACAATCAAGCTTTCCTAGGGCAAGAGAATTACATTTTACTACATTCTGAAGACACCTAAAAATCCTTTAGAAAATAAAGTATTTTTATTTTCTGAAAAACCCCTAATGACATCATCATTTGTTAATTAATTAATTATTTATTTAATTTATTTATTTTTATGCCATTAAATCCCTTTACCTTAATTAAAAATATTTAATTAAAGAATCCCTCCCAAAAATGTTTAAATCTTATTTAAACACCATTTCCCCCATTTATTAATTATTTAATTAATAAATTGACCAAAAATCCCAAAAAATATTTTATTTATTTATTTTTTGCCCAAAACTTTTCCAAATTCCTAAAGACCACTAACCTCTTCTAGAATCTTCTAATCCCTCTTTAATTTCAATTAAAGGCTAATCCCATCCTTTTCTAACCCTAATCCCAACTCAAAATATTTAATTAAGATTAAATATTTATCCTCAATCCCTAAATTACCCTAGGAAAACTCTAGACTCTTCTAGAACTTTCCTAATCCTTCCCTAAACCCATTTAGGGGGAATTACCTACTTTCCCTAAGCTAATCTAAGTCTCCTTTGACTCCTAGTCAAACCCTAACCGTAATGAGCCTCAAAATTCATTAAAGCCTTTAAGATAAATAAATCTTTATTTATTTCCTAAATTCCTATTATCCCTAGGAAAGCCTAGAGTCTTCTAGAAAGTCTTCATCCTTATCCTCTTCACCCAAACCCTAACCTATCCTCCTCACCCAAGCCCTTCCAAAAGCCTATAAGTACTCCTCATTTCTAAGAACAAAATACCCATTCACCTTTTATTCCAAGCATTGTTATCATGCTAATTTAGCTCTAGATTTAGCATAATCACTCTAATTTAGATCATTTTGAAGCTTTCTTAGAACACACCATAGCTTAGCAATAATGGATTAACTTAGTTTGCTTCATTGTTTTGCATAGATTAGCATAATCTCAAACTTCATTTGGATTAAAATCAATCTAGTATAAACATCATGTAGCTTAATCTTCATTTCAGCATTCTTGAGTTCTTGAGGCCTTAGGGGCAATTTTGGGTGTTCTACCCAATATTGTGCCACTTTGGGGGTTTTTCATGAATCTCAATCCATCTTAGTAAGCATTAGAATATGCTCCAAGTGCTTAGAGAGCACAGCCACATCCCCTAAGCAAGAGCAAATCAAACAGTGCTTGGGTGCACCTCTTTAAGCTCTATCTGAGGTGGCTTAGCTTAGATGTTTTTGTTTTTGAATTGATATAATGTTAGATTAAAACCTAATTATTTCTTGTCTTAGCCTTTCTAAACAGATCGAGATAGCCTTGTCCACATTTTGGCATGCCTGGTGGGACCCCTGTCCTAATCATCTACTCTGAAATCAACCTCTCTTAGCTATTTTTCTCATCTTTTTCTCAAAAATCTGGGTTGTCCTATTTCACTTTCATTCTCAGCTGCACTTTTGTTGTCTGCAACTACGCATTTGTACAAAATTTTGTAAATCTACACATTTATCACTAAAACTACGCATTTATCACTAAAATTGCGCATTTTATCACTAAAATTGCATATTTGTTTTTTTTAAATTAGCATTTTTAAAAGCATTCTGGCAAAATAGGTGTAGTTGCACATGCATTCTCTATTGCTGCACATATCTGCAAAATTTAGATTTCCTGTTATTACGCATATGTTCAAATTCCTTGCACATTTGTTCACTGTTCCTGCACATCCATTCTAGTGAGTGGTAAACTGGTGTTTTTTAAGTATTTTAATTTGGTTTTTTTCTTGCAGATTCTAACTCTTGTTATTTTTTGTAGGTACAAAAAAAACATTTAAAATCAATCCTGAAGGCTTTGTTGATTAAAGAAACTAACTTCTTTTTTTGTAAAATCTTGAATGCCTTTCAAGTTTCATGCATCAAAGCTAAAATAGGAACTTGTCTTCTTGGAACTAAAAGATCAAAGCAAATGGTCAAAACAAGTCTTGAATGAAACTAAAGGAATGAAGCTAAGTCCTAGAGTGTCATTATCATTTTGAAAATCAAACACACTCTTGAATGCAATAAATAACAAACATCTTTGTTCCCTCCTTTTCAATTCAAAAGCAAAGCACATAATCAAATCTTGAATGCCTTAAAGGATAAAAAAAAAGCACTTCAAAGTTCTTAAAACAACAAGCCAATCTCAATCTTGAGTGCTCAAAGAAAGAACTTGCAACCACTCAAATCACTTACTTTTTAGAGAAAGAAAAACTCAAAATCTAAACACTTGTGTCTTCAGAAGTTTTTCAAATTCAATCACACTTAATTCAATTTGGAAAAAAGAACTCTTTTTGGTGTGCATCTAGGAGTTTTCTTTTTCTGTAAATCCTTGTTCAAGTAAGCAATGTAGAACATTTGAACTTGGACAAGTTTACTTGTTTTACTTTTAGCGAGGCCTGTCCAGGGAGAAAAGTGCTTCCTCCTCGGAGAATGACCTCAAACTGGTATCCCCCTGGTCGGTATATAAATAAAGTGAAGTCAAAAAGTACTCATTTATATCTCCTAATCCATGGGCGTTCGTGCCAAATATAGTGACTGGGGATGGTAAATATTCCTCCCCCAGCGTTGTTGGCTAGGCTCTTAAGTGAGTCATTGGTGGTTAGCATAATCAGGTATGGAGACTCCATGGAACTATTAAAAACCTGATAAAATAGAGGCTACCTTATCTACATCTGAAAGTATCAAAATCCTTGTGCAAGGACTGATTCCAAGGGGTTTATTAGGTCACCTCAAGATTACTCAACATTTGTATTCCTTTATAGGGGATAGCAAGCTATGGGCAAGTGATTTTGATACTCACCTTCCTTAGGTAGATCTTCTTGAAGTGCTTGATAGTCAAATACTTCCTGAAAACATTGTTGGAACATACACTTTTCAAAGCTTTATCAGAGTCAATTATCATGTTTGTATCATGTAAGGTTGCTTTGTCCCTTATGGAGATTGCTTTTCTGAAAGTCTTTTTGAAATCTATCCTTTGCCATTGGGAAACATCAAACTAATCTATAAACTAGTTCAAGATACTCAAAAAATCCATGTTAGTCCAAATCCTCCAAAAATCAAAAAAATGTCCAAAACTTTTAGAATCTCAAATCATGTTCTTCCAGTCATATTCAATTCAGTCTTGTCATCCTTTCCTCCTATCTTAGGTTAGTAGAGTTATCTTGGTCATCCCCCATCCCCTTGTCTATATTCCTCTAGAGTCAGTCTTCTTCCAAACTTGAGTCAAATCCAATCCTAGTCTGATCTTGTCAATCATTCTAATATGAGTCTTAGTCTTCCAATCCATCTTCATCCTTCATTCCTATACAACTCATCCACAAGTCAGCATGTCTCAAAACTATTATGATGAGTTTGGTTATTATGTCTCTCCCCTCAATCCATCCTATCCCAAAGATGATGAAAGCCTTGTAGATCACGATGCGTATTTTGAAAATCTTAGCAAGTTTGCTCCAAACATCCCCCAGCATCCAATCATTCCTCCAAAATATCCTATCATTCCTTCAAACTTATCCACTACCACTCCCTTTCATGTCCTTGGAAAGGGAAATCCATTATCTTATACATCCACACCTTATCCCTATCTTAAACCTACACATCCTCCATATGCATCCTTCATACCTTCATCTCCTACTATGGTCATATCCTAATCACCACCATCCCCTTGAAACACCTCACACTACTTCCCTTATCTAAAACCTCCATCCACTTATCCTCCAAAACCCTTTCAAAACCAAAAACCAAGTCTTCCAATCCTTTTCCCCAATCCTCCATCCTATCTCAATCCACCATCTTCTATTCCAAACCACATTTCCAAAACTCCCCTCCCACAAGTAGAGTGCATCCTTTAAACCACTTCATATCTTGTACCTTGATCCATCACCTCTACTTCTTTAGCACCATCATCCCCTCAAGAAAGTTCAAAATCTTCCACCCTAATTTCATGTGAGGACCATCCAAGATCCCCATCTTCTACACATTCTAATCCCTCACCTCCTCCAATCTGGAAGTCTCCAAGGAGTTTCACAAGGAATCCAACAAAAAATCCCACTCCTAAAGTTGAAGGGCTATGCCATCTCAATCCTTCATGTGAAGCCATCATTGATGAGGCCCATCCATCATTCCCATCTATTATCTATCTTCCATACATCCCACTCATTAATCTTCTTCTATCTCCTAGCATCATTGAGTCCCTTCCATCTGAAGTCTCCATCCAATCCCCACCAAAATCACCTCCTCCTAGTATTATCCAAAGCATATCTAATGAGCCTCATGATTTCACCCTTCTTCCTACCATCACAGCTGCAAAATCTTCCATCCTTTCATCCATACCATCTAAAGAGTTCTTCCTTCTTCCAGACATGACAGCTACAGAATCTCCCATCCTTCCATCCACCACCTCTAAAGAGTCCATCCATACATCCCTTGTCACTCTATCCACACAAAACCTACCATGTCAAGATCTTGTCCAAAATCATGTTGAAATACTCATAAGAATAAAATCAAGATCCAATCCCTTCACTTCCCCCATCACATGTTCTATTGCTTCCATCACCCCCAATCCAAGATCCTAGCTTTCCAAGTCCTCCAATTCAAGATCCTACAATTCCTCCATCTAAAGATTCATTACCATTCCCCAATCCTAGTCAAAACCCCACCATCCTCTCCTCTCCTCTTGAGGATCTTCCAATCCAAATTGTCCCACTACCATCACTCTATCCTCTTGGACCAATTACATTTGTCAAAGGTAGCCAACTTGAAGTAGAAGCAATAAGTTCCATATATTCCATCAGGGAACCAGAAATTGGATGTTTATCTTATTCCCCAAGTCAAAAATATCCTTGTTTGGATAAAATACTCAACAAATGGAATTATCAAGGCAAAGGCCTAGGCGCTCATGAACAAGGAAATTTGGAGCCCATTCAAGATAAGAAACATCCAAAATCATGTAGAATTGGTCACACATCAACAGAAGGCACTTCCTCTAGAAATGTTGGTACAACTAAAGTAAGATTCAAGCCTCCTTCCCAACCCACCATCACATCTCCCAAAGCATACAACGCTATTCCTCCTCCTCCATCATTATAGCCTAAGACAACTTATTAGATTCCTCCTTCATCCTCTAAATCCATTTTGGGTCCCTATGTCCCAAAATCTTCCAGCACATATCCTCTACATACCAAATCCATTTTGGGGCCTTACGTCCCCAAATATCATCCCCCATCTTATCCTACTCAATCCCTCATCCAAAATCTGAACATCCCTAGTCGGGATCAACAAAGGCACATGTCCATATCTCCTATCTACCAAACTCCATTTATCTCTCCATCCATATTTCCTCCATCCCACACATCTCCTCATATTCATTCCAATTCTCCTTGCAATTTGGATGCCATATCAAATATGAATAAAGGGACATATCCACAAAAATCCAAAGATTGCCATGTCTAATCTAAACAACATGCTCAAATAAAGCCAAATCCAATCAAGAAATCCAATGTGTCCCAATGGCCACAAAGGCCCATCAAAGCACAAGTAAAATCCACTACATGGCCACAAAGGCCTAGCAAAGAAAAAGTGAAATCCTATGCATACCAATGGCCATAAAGGCCCAGTAAAGCTAAAATAAAAATGATGTGGATGCCAAAGCAAAAAGATGTAATGCATCTAAAAGAAATATCCATAATTGCATCCAAAGTTGCTAATCCTGCAACTACTCATTCCTCTACTCCACTTCCTAAATTCACTTTGGGTCCCTATGTCCCAAAATCTCCTAACACAAATCCTCCATCACATCCACCTTTATCTTCCGCATCCCATCAAATTCAGCCACCTTCTTCACAACACGTGCCAATGTTGGTCTTGACAACATCCCCCTATCACAATCACTTTCCATCTTTTCATCCAAACACTTCCTACCACCATATTTTCCATCTACCCCATCTCATCCATGCCTTTGCATAATCCCTCCATCCCAATAAAGTTGTACCAACATCCTGACAAATTGAAAAGGAAGCAACAAATCAGAAAATGTTAGTAACAAATCAGAAGATTAGTGAAGAAAGATAGAAACACATCAAAAATATCAGAAGGTCGGCATCTAGTCAGCAAAAAATAAAAAAATCCATAAAAATTGGAAAAAATCAAGAGAAAAGTATCAAAAAAGAAAAGAAAAGAAAAAGAGAAAAACATTCATCCTATGGTGAAAACTTGGCAATTCAAGCACCTTGGACAAGTACCATGGTGAAAACCTGGCAAACAGGCATCATGCATAGGCTCCCCCCAATTCCTTTCTATAGTTTGGGGCCATTCCCTTCTATCACCATCTTAACCAACATCTCCTCCATCCCATTTGTCTCTCACCTCCTTCATCTTCCTTTGGATCTTGATGACAAAACAAAGACTACTAGGTATACATGCTTTTAGGCACTTTGTTGGCATCCATGACACCTTTCAGCTACATATCCTCTATCCAATCCATTCATCCTATCTTCCATCTACCTTCCTCATCCTCTTGTTGGCATATCTTCTATCAAATCATACCCCATCTTAATGCCTCTAAAATACATGAACTATCCTAAGCAGGGGCCATCTTGTTCCTTGGTGACATATTCCTTGGAGACTATCTTTCATCCAAAATCTTTCCATTTCCCCAAATCCCTAAGCATTCCTCTATCTAGATTCCTTAGTAGTTCCTCCAACACCCATCTTTTAATCCTCAACCAAATCCGCCATTCATCTCCCAATCCAAGCAGTTCTTCCATCCAAATCTTCCTCCATCCAAATCCTCCCAGTAATTTCTCCATCCAAATTCCAAAGCATTTCCTCCATCTTGTCATCACTTGGTTTCTTCCCTTGTCATTGGTATCTAGCTATAGGCTACCTTTCATGCAATCCAATGCCATCCATCCATATCCAACTATTGCTAGCAATCTTCCAACATCCTCCAATCCTATCCACATATTCTAGCTATCAAACATCTAAGATCAAGCCAACCCATCACATCACATCCTTATTCTTGTTCCCAGTCTTGTAGCAAGCCTTGATCTCAATTCAATCATCATCGTTAGGATACGTCCTTCCCAAATCTGTGTCATTTTAGGAAACATCATCCACTGTCAGTCCTTCTTGGCTTTCCAACCCAATTGGGGCATCATCTTTCCTATCTTTGGAGTTTTAGCTTCACCCCTAGGTTCTTCCTATCCTCAATCCTGAGCTTCTATACATATCTATTGTATATCTTTTCCCATCCATTGTACATATCCTCATGTTTCATTGTACATATCCTTGTTAGTCCTGTAGTAGCACTTGACCAAAACACCTTGTCCTACCTAGCCTCACACTTCAGCAACATCAATTGTTGACTATCCTTGATGAATGTGACTATCTTTGAACCACATCATTTTCCAATCAGCAACACAACATTCTCCCCCACCAGCATAGGGTCCACATAGATGTATGCTTTTGTTTTGTCTGACCTAAGCCTAATCATGGGTCCCCTTAGTTGTATCCTTCCTAGTCGACCCAATCTTCCACCAAGCACACTAGGTCCGCGTCGATGTATCCTTCCACACATTCAGACCAATCTTCCTGCCATCAATCAAATCAAATCTCTCTCCTTGGCAAAGGTTGTCTTTTGGAGTTATCATTTTGACCTTGGATTTTGTCCTTTGGGTCTTGTTAATCTTTTACGACTTCTCGTTGTTCTCTACTCAAAGTCACCATGATCCTTTATATCATGGTGCACTGTGCATGAGGATAATCTGGGGCAAGGTCTTTTGATATTTTTCTTATGCTTGTGAGTCAGTCGTGTGTTTGTGGTTTCTTCAGCATCATTTCCACCATGCCTCCTTCGAGTTTCATGTGTGATGCTGGGGAAACCCTGCATGTCTTTTTAGCGTTAGTAGTATGCAACGCTGGTGACAAGGCCTCGTGATCCTAGTATCCTTGGCAGGTCTCTAGCATTGCTATATTAAACTAGGTTGTGCTCTCCACATTTGCACTTGGAGCTTCCCCAAATCCCCCGCATCTTGCATCATATAGATTAATCTTGCATTTTGCATCGTCATATAGCTGCATCCTGCATCTTGCATTCACCCATCTTTGCTCTTGGAAGCTTTGTTATTTATCTCCCCTTCTTCCTAGGTCCTTCTTTGTTTCCTTTCGATAAAATTCCACAATATTTACTCCTTGCGTTATTTTCTCGAGGGGGCACAACCCCTTATTCCTCTAAATTCTAGCCTTGGGCATCTTATTTTTATGGCTTTGACGCCATGCCACTTGCGGCATCACATCAAAGAGGGGAAAAATGTAGACACCTAAAAATCCTTTAGAAAATAAAATATTTTTATTTTCTGAAAAACCCTTGATGACATCATCATTTGTTAATTAATTATTAATTTAATTAATTAATTTATTTTCATGCCATTAAATCTCTTTACCTTAATTAAAAATATTTAATTAAGGAATCCCTCCCAAAAATATTTAAATCTTATTTAAACACCATTTCCCCTATTTATTAATTATTTAATTAATAAATTGACCAAAAATCTCAAAAAATAAATTATTTATTTATTTTTTGCCCAAAACCTTGCCAAATTCCTAAAGACCACTAACCTCTTCTAGAATCTTCTAATCCCTCTTTAGTTTTGGTTAAAGGCAAATCCCATCATTTTCTAACCCTAATCCCAACTCAAAATATTTAATTAAGATTAAATATTAATCCTCAATCCCTAAATTACCCTAGGAAAACTCTAGACTCTTCTAGAAATTTCCTAATCCTTCCCTAAACCTATTTAGGGGAAATTACCTACTTTCCCTAAGCTAATCTAAGTCTTCTTTGACTCCTAGTCAAACCCTAACCCTAATGAGCCTCAAATTTCATTAAAGCCTTTAAGATAAATAAATATTTATTTATTTCCTAAATTCCTATTATCGCTAAGAAAGCCTAGACTCTTCTAGAAAGTCTTCATCCTTATCCTCTTGACCCAAACCCTAACCTTACCCCAAACCCTAACCTATCCTCCTAAACCAAGCCCTTCCAAAAGCTTATAAGTACTCCTCATTTCTAAGAACAAAATACCCATTCACCTTTTATTCCAAGCATTTTTATCATGCTAATTTAGCTCTAGATTTAGCATAATCACTCTAATTTAGATCATTTTGAAGCTTTCTTAGAACACAACATAGCTTAGCAATAATGGATTAACTTAGTTTTCTTCATTGTTTTGCATAGCTTAGCATAATCTCACACTTCATTTGGATTAAAATCAATCTAGTATAAACATCATGTAGCTTAATCTTCATTTCAGCATTCTTTAGTTCTTGAGGCCTTAGGGTCAATTTTGGGTGTTCTACCCAATATTGTGCCATTTTTGGGATTTTTCATGAATCTCAATCCATCTTAGTATGCATTAGAATATGCTCCAAGTTCTTAGAGAGCACAACGACATCCCCTAAGCAAGAGAAAATCAAACAGTGCTTGGGTGCACCTGTTTAAGCTCTATCTGAGGTGGCTTAGCTTAGATGTTTTTGTTTTTGAATTGATAAAATGTTAGATTAAAACTTAATGTTTTCTTGTCTTAGCCTTTCAAAATAGATCTGGATAGCCTAGTCCACACATTCCTACAAGAAAACTAACAAAAAAGATAAAGAATGTAAAGAGGCTCCATTTGTTCTATCTATAATGTTAAAAAATGGAGATCAAATGGAAGCCATTATTCACAGCTTGGTTGTTCCTCAGAATCCAACCAAGTAACAAGACTATATCGACATAAAAAAGAAAAACAATACACACAGAAAGAACACACATCGTAAATAGCAACATGAATTTTAATTAACCTCAACTAGTAATTAAAAACTACAAATTCAACTCTACATCTATTTTATGAGCCCCACTATCTATATCAACCAACCCTACAACTAGATTTTTAGAGGTCTTATATCAACCTCAAATTTGTTACAAAAATTAAAAGATTAGACCAAAAACCCAACAGATTTTCCATTCTGCATATAGTTTTCAAAACTATTTCAGCAATGTATCCTATCTTGACTATGTGATCAGGGATCGGTCTAACCGATTCCTAGTTGCTTTGGTATTTTGTCATCCATCGGCCTATGTTGTACTGATGTGTCATCATAGATCGATGTAACAGAATGTTGGCTTCCCTACTAATCAGTTATCCATCAGTAACACCTACTCTAATGAGACCATTAGGCATTGACCTAACCCCTTTTTTTATCCTTTTCTAGTGTAAGTTATACTGATGGACCCTATTGGAATAATTCCACCTAATATCTCCATTGGCCATCAATTTGACTAAAAACTCCCTGTGTTTCTACCTGATGCCCTCATTGGAACAACTTACTCAGACATGCCATCGGTGGTCATTCTAACACAATTTTCACCTCAACACTTGCGGATATAGGCGCCAGCCTACCATAGCCCAATATTACCATCAACCATTGCGCTATCTCAAAATACACTTTGTCGCTCATTTTGGCTAACCCCATACTCTGATTAGTATGTATTCTTTCAATCAGTATATTGGTATATGCTATACTTATAGTCCATATTTTAAACACCATATGTACATCTTTTGCAAATCAAAATTTTGGGGTACATTTCCAACCCCCTGGGTGCTCTTGCACCATTGAATATACCTATTTTTCAAGGAATTAATATTGGACACCATCCACATTAGTAGAGTATATTGGCTATTCATAGTATAAATAATATTATTTATCATATTCACACTATCATACAAAGATGAACCCTTCTCTTCTGGGGTATCATTATCCACATACATATCAATATGAAGGTCCATATCACACTCATTAGTAATTTTTCCTACAAATTAAGGTCCTCTATATTTTTAATATATATATTCATGGTGCACTTCTTCCAGGTGGTTTCCTCACTTCACACTTTCTATTTATCCCTCTAGGATGGAGGAAGGAGATAAGGAAAAAGAGAATTAAGATGGGTGGTCCCTTTCAGACCTGACCCCTAGCTCTGACACATAGAGAAGAAAAGATGACCAGGATCATCCCCCCTAGACTGATGCTACTTTGGGCACCTAGGGTGGCTTTCTTTGGGTTGTGGCCATATCTTTTTTATGAATAGTAGATCATTTTTAACTTTATCCATCTTTCTTGTTTGAAATCTTGTGGGCTTATCCCATATTCCCTAACATTTCTTTTGAATATGTACTTTATATTATATAAATTAATGGATTGGGAACTATTCATCAAAAAATATTTGTAATCATTTTTTTAATAGAGGAAGAGTGGAAAGCTTCAAATATATTTTCCCTTTTCTATTAGCTGACATAAAACCTACCAATTTTCATTTACATATCACATCTCTATTTGGGATAAAAGAATTGGAGAAACACTCATTAGGAGTATAGTATTAAAATATTCATCATTAGATAATATACTTTTAATCTGAGACTTGGATTCCTTCTTAATATTTGTATACCCAACTGAACACTACCATCATCACTAGAGGGGACAATTTTCTAACACCAAGTAAAACTTCTTCACAAAATTACTAAAACCTTTCTTAGCCATACCCATATTGGGATCTTTAAAATAGAAATTTCTTCTATAAATTCCATAATAAGAAGGATTTTAAAGCATTGCACATATAACTAGGATTGATTAGTTAAATTCTTATGAACCTTCAAATTGTGAGACAAATACAAAAATAGATAAAAGGTAATGGAATACACTTATCTTGCCTAGATTAATTTATGAGATGAAGACAAAAATAGATAAAAGGTAATGGAATACACTTATCTCACCTAAAGTAATTCTAGATAACAAAGTGATAAGTGAATAGGCTACATAAGTGACCATCAAGAATCACATACCTCATATAACTTGTACAATCTCTTCTCATAGAGGATTAATAGTAGTCCTATTATAACCATCATTACAATTTATTTTGACTTTTTACCTCTTGGCTTTGTTGAAGAATAATGCTATTGCTTCATCTATGCCCTTCCTACCCATAAATATATTTCTTCCCTTCACAAGAAAATAAGATACCTCTACTAAAAATACCCTCAAAAACCACTAATTCCATACCGAACACCTTGAGAATAGCCCCCTTTCATCCCTCCATAAATGTAGTTGTAACCTATTGATAAAAACCATGCAATTCTAAATGTCATGGGTAAGGCCTCTAGCAGATAATTCACTGCAGACTTCAGCATTCTCTCAAAAATTGTAGTATACTATTGGTTCTATTTTTTCCCCATGTCCACCCATCTTTCCAAGGGGAAAAAGAGAATATAAATGAATCTATCTACAATAAACAAGGCTCATAAACACATCAACATATTGATGCACCATTTAGATGGTCAAACTTGACACCATGCACCTTTGCACAAGTATAGATTTCAAATCCATCATTCCTATAATTTAATTAAAAAATACAACCCTTTATATCATTTTGAATAAGCATGTTAATATCTTTATGGATAATTTCATTTATTTTGCATCTTTACACAATGGGTTGGACAATTCCTAAGATTTCAAACTCATTCATGACCAAATTACCTTATTGGTAAATATGAGAAATGTTATACATTTGAAAGAATTTTAATAAACATAAACTATCAACAATCAAGTTTTTTATGGTCCAAATTGGGGCTTCAATCCCTTTTAAGTAGATGATGATCTTCAATGAAGCATATTGAAGAGAAACCTTTGCAAATCCCTAAGAAGATATTTTTAGGCCAATGGAGGTTTCATAAGCCTTGACATAATAATCACAAATAATATTATCACAATAAAAATTAAAAAGCTCTATTGTAGTGACAATTAGAGTCTACAATGATTTCCCTAATTGCATAATATATCTATTTTTTCTTTGATTTTAATCCATTCGATTATAACTAAATCATCCTTTAGGGGAAGTTAAAGTTCACATCACTAATTTTGAACTCTATTAGAAAGGGTGTTCCATTTATTATTATAGTGGTTTTATTGATTGATGTTATTTTATGGTATACTAATTTGAAAACTATTAAAAAGTCACAACCTTTGACTAGGTGCTGCAAAAATTTTGTATTTCAATTTCTTTTAAATATTATATAATTAAAAATTTAGAAAATAACTTTTCTCACCTAAATTTTTTTTTTACATAAGAAATGTGGTTAAGAGAAAGGATTCAACAGAGGGCCCTCTAATGGTGAATTTTTAAGTATGCTTATTCAAAATGATATATCAATGAAATAAATTTTTGAGAAAATCTGGATATCTTAGATGTTCATTTAAAATCATATCAAATTGAACTCTCTAACTCAACAAAAAATTTTCATCTATAAATCTACTAAAGTATATCAATTATCAAAATTGAGACCAAATGTTTGAATTATTAATATATTACTATATGATATGTTGCACATTTGATGCCATCTTAAGAAATCTTAAAAATGTAGTTCACTACTATTTCATTATTTATTCCAATTGAAAGCTTAAAAAATCACTTTGGATACATAAAATCATGTACAAACTTAGCCATAACTATTCATTTGAATTGGACCTGTATGCACCCTAAAATGGTCGCCTAGACTTTGGGCCCCATTCTTCGTTTATCAATGTTGGATTATTTTATCAATTTTCTAAATCAATCATTTTTAATATTTTTAATTCAAATCAATTTATTTGATCAAATTGTAATTAATTCAAATATTTTAATATATTTCCCAAGTTTTATTTAATTGAGAGAGCTTGCTCCCTTTTAATTAAATAAAAATCTCTTTTAATTAAATAAAAAATCATTTAATTAAATCATCAAGTCATTTATTTTAAATCTCATTTTAATTAAAAGAATAAATATCTTTTAAATAAATAAAAATCTTTTAATTAAATATTGGAACCCACTTTGCTAAAAATAATAAATAAATAATAAAAATAATAAAGTAAAGTGCACTTTCCTATGAGATAGAATCTTTTGACTTTTTAAAAAAGGTTTTTGCCTCTTAATCTCTTCCACACATCTTTTTGCCTCTTAATTATGTCCATTGATTTTGCCTCTTGAGCACATGGATCAACCAAGATTTCATCTCCACCGTTGCTCATTTCTTTTTGCCTCTTAATCTTGACCGTCCAAGATTCTTTATAAGGAGCCCTCTCCTTCTCATTTTCGTATCTCATTTTCATATAGGTGCATTTAGCGAATTGTTATGTTACAGGTTTGAAGAGCGATTTTGGAGAAGATACTTGAGCACTTTAGCTTGGATATTGAAACTTCTCTTTTCTTGTCTTCTTCTCTCATGCCCCATGGCAATCCATTAGATTAATCTTTCATTTTCATATTAGATTAGATTCATATTTCCTTTTATAGATTAATATTGCACAAACATTTTCTTTCATGGATTAATTTGCATTGTTATCAGATAGAATAGATCTCATTTCTATTTGCATGCATCTTTGAATCTCTCATTTTATGGTGTACTTGCATGGGCACAAACATAGGTCAAATTTGAGGGCCTCCATTACAAACCCTTGCACTCTATGAATAGAGAGATATGAGTCGCTATTTGAGATCTAATTCTTGAGAGATCTTGGATGTAATGATTCATAAAAGTGTGACAACATTTTAGCACACAAGACCAAGTTCACAAAGTACGACCTCAGTCTCAATGATCAAACTTGAGGCTCAAATTTTTGAGGACATTTGATCTATGAAGGTACAAATTTATAGGGGTTTAAACCTTTGTGGCCACAAAAATATCACCACTACTTAACCAACACACTATAAGAAGAGCTAGCACACTATAAGAATAACCCCACTCCATACTCTTGATTATTTGACAATTATAAATAATTATTTAAATAATTAATAAATAAATTTACTAGTCAAATAGAGGACTATATTTGAAAATGTAGAGAAATATGTTTTTCTATATAAGATGAAAAAATGATACACTATAACCAGCACACATATTGATCTGAATTATTTTGTCAATTCAGAGGACAATACCAATAGAAGAAACATTGGTATTGTAAATACAAAATAAACAAATTTTAAAAATTTTCTTCATTCATAATTCTAAGAATCTGGTACAATTTTTGAACAATCTCGTAAGTGAGATGGATGCTCGTTAATCGATCTGCTTGGACAAACTTGTAGATGAGTTGTATGTCGAGTTCATAGAAGTTGGGCTATCTCGTGAATGAGATGTATGCCCATGAACTCCATAATATCTGATAGAAATCTCAGCAAACAAGATGTGTCTCCATTTCTTTCTGCTCTTGAATTTGGCTTCAACCTCTTTATAAATCTTCATTTGAAGTTGAAAGGTCATTACATTTGCATTCCCATTAGAAGTTGAATGGACAACCTAAACTTGAAAGTTCATTATAATTAAAAAATCTCATTTAATGAGATGTCGAATCATTTTCTGATCATTCCTCCTTCCTTAGAAGGCAATGGGCCCCATTGCCCTACCATCTTCCAAATGAAGCAACGATTTTCCAAAATCATAATTCTTTCATGAAATTTTTTTTTCTTTTAGAGCGCTCCTCTGTATTGGGTAGCTGAAATTGCAAATGAGTGTGTGAATTTTTCATTGCAAGAAGAGGAGCATAACCTCTGACTGCACCACAGAACCCACTTGAGATGGGGATTCACAGGCGCATAACCAGAACAATCTGCAGAGGAACAAGAAATTGCAGAGCTCTTATGCAAGACTGTCAGACACAAAAGTGAACTTTCAGATATGTTGGTATCCCATTCTAACTCGATGGTTCTAAATCTGCAACCACTTAATCATCTCAGCTTCCTTTATAAACATTGATTTCAAAGAATCCATATTCCTTTGATATCTTTGGGGTCTTCTATGGATTAAGATTGAAAACACCATCTCTTGGCAACACCCCAAACACAAAATAACTCTGATTCAAAGTCACCAACAACTGTTTTAACACTTACCATGGACTAAGAATATAACTCATTACCATACGGGTCTGTCATAGTACGTACATGCATGTAATACATATTTGCCACCTTTTCCTTGCTGCAGGACTAAATACCCAACATGATAGTCTTTGGCTGTTATGAATGAATGATCTTTAATATCATTTGGTCACTCCAACTATGAATAATCTGTAGAATCAGAACTTTCTTGGGCCCTCTTTTCAATAACCGTAGACCCATATTCTCTTAGCGCTGCTCAGTATAGTTAGACTAAATAACCAGTCCCGATAATAAAATTAAACCAGTACCATAATGTGGTAACGGTTCTTGACAAAACCGTTTCTTCTTAAATTCAATCTACAATGAATGCTTAGACTTTAAAAATCAATTCTCTGCTACATGAGAAACCGCCATCATCCCAAATCGGCCCTATCATGGGAACCGATTCTAATTACTATCAAACTATCAAAACTTGATTTCTATCATTGTTATAAAACTGAACATAGGCTAAACCGAACTCATGATATCGGTTGACAATCTTTGAAATAGAATAATCATAACCCGATAATGAAGAACATGAGTATCCCAAAAATCAGGACTATTACAATAACCCGAAATAATACACCACCAAATCAAATGGAAATTAAGAAACCGAATTGCAGGAAACCCAATGCTAATTTTTGAGGGAGAAGATTAGCAAACCTTCATTTTGGGCTAAATCTGATTGTAGACACATTTAAAGTGATCGAACTTGGCTCTGATACCACTGATCTGAATTATTTTGTCAATTTAGAGGACAATACCGAAAGAAGAAACATTGGTATTGTAAATACACAAACAAATTTTAAAAATTTTCTTCATTCATAATTCTAAGAATCTGGTACAATTTTTGGACAATCTTGTAAGTGAGATGGATGCTCGTTAATCGATCTACTTGGACAAACTTGTAGATGAGTTGTATGTCGAGTTCATAGAAGTTGGGCTATCCCGTGAATGAGATGTATGCCCATGAACTCCATAAGATCTAATAGCAATCTCAGCAAACAAAATGTGTCTCCATTTCTTTCTGCTCTTGAATTTGGCTTCAGCCTCTTTATAAATCTTCATTTGAAGTTGAAAGGTCATTACATTTGCATTCCCATTAGAAGTTGAATGGACAACCTAAACTTGAAAGTTCATTATAATTAAAAAATCTCATTTAATGAGATGTCGAATCATTTTCTGATCACATATATAACAACAAAAATATTAACAAGGCTCTTTTCAATTGAGAGTTCATGATGCAGTGCAAGGCAGGAGAATCCCCAATGGAGATGTCCTAGCCCCCAGAAAATAACCACACAATAGAATATAATAACAATACAGAGATATAGATCCACACAATGCCAATACTCATAATAGAATCATCATATTTTCATCCAACATGCCCGGCTGTAAGGCCTTCCGGGTTACGGCCAAATACAATGCAATTACAATAGAAAATCCACAAGATCTCACAAGATCCAAACCAAAAACCTAGCTAGCCCAGATCCACACACTGGTAGGAACCCCCAAGGAAGATCTAAACTTGTGCTCACAAGCCCACCAAGCAATCTCCTTGTTTCCCAAGCCGCAGCTACTAGCTCTCCTCAAAACTCGCTCCACATCCACCTCCTCTTCTCCAAGATGGATGAAATGATTCCACAAGAGTTCCCCCACAACCCCTACTTATACCAATCTAAGCCACAGGTCGGCCCTGAAAATAAATTAAATACAAATACCGAAATTAAATGCCACAAGTCGGCCAACAACAACAATTAAATTCCCAAAATTGATGTCTTAGTAAAATCATAATATCTCCTAGCTCTGGATGAATTAGAACTCGTGCTTTGAACCGGTGGTAGAAATATAGGCCCTCTTCAATCCTTGAAATTTGAAGCCTCTAACTCTTTGTGGAAAATTACTTATACAGCTTGAAATAGGCACCAAAATCCCAAGCAAGGCCGAGCTCCTTCTAGGCCATGCTGAGAAACCAAGACCATTAAATACATCAAAACCAATTACCCAAGACCCAAGTAGGTTTATCAAACTCTACCAAACCCCTCACATATGAAAATAAGTCCACACAACTCCATCAAATCTCCCAAACATGCAGGATAGCCAACTACCCTGGGATGCTCCTGCATCAGTTCATGTTAGGTTGATTATATGTTAGTGGGAACTTTTATACTCTTCTTATTATTTTACAAGTTATATTATAGAAAGTGGAGAATTTATGTGTCATTACAAATCTTATTCTTGGAAAAAATATTGTTATTTTTTTGGTAGGTTGTCCACTGAAATCTTTTTATTTTTTCCATCTATTTGTTTCAAATTCTCCTCTAATTTTTTCTTCAAGGTATTTTGAAATCTTATTCAATTTTAAACTAATACAACAATCTACTCTCATTATTACTTTGAATTTTTATCTTTCATTTGTAAGTTCTATTTTTTTCTTTTAACTAGATCTATATTGTGGTTTGTATATAAATAGTTAAAATTTTACATAATATCAAAGCACATGGGAGTTAGAAAGAAAAATCATAAAATACATCTTACAGGTATTGAAGATTAGAGTTATGCATTGTAATTTTTATTATATTTAGGGTGATTGTATTATTATACTCTATATATTTATGAATTGTGGTATAGTCTCATTTATATGATAGGTAATCATGTATCTTTGTGATTTGAATTTGGATGCAATATCATAGCTCAAATAATTGATTTACAAAAAGTGGTGTATTTTCATAAAATGGGTCTTTAGGGCACAAATGAAGAGGATTTTCTGAAATTTTTACATTTTTGGAAAGCTCTCTATTTTTTAGTAGGGGTCTTTGTTTTGCATTTCTATTTTTGTGGCCGAAATCATATCAAAAAAATTAGATCTTGTTAACTAGGTCAAATGCAAAAAAAATAAAATTTTGTGATGAGTATGCACTTATTTTCATGGTTCAATGCATGATATGAGTTCTCATTTGGATTATTTACTGGCTATTATTGTTCCTAACAATTGATTTTCAGATCTAACCCTAGGGTTTGCATAAGTTGGATATACATTGCCTATTTTGTTTGCTTGTTTGCTTATTTTCTTGTTGGAGAGTTCGTGGCTTGCTTGCACAAAAAAGCTCAACAAAAATCTGCTAAGCGTGTTGCTTTGGACTTGAGGTATTTTGTTGCATCTCTATAACATTTGGATTTTGGAAATAAAATGATTCTTTCATGTATCTAGCTTGAGTGCTTACTTGCTTTCATAGATCACACTTTAATTTTGGGATCTAAAAAGAACATAGATTTACCTTTCTTGCATATGTGTTTCACATCATAATTAGGCCCTATAAACACTATTTGTGGCGATCTTGAGAGATTGGGTTTCTTTTGAGACTTTTCTTGATGATAGATCCCCTTGTAGGTAGGGAGGATATTAAGATTATCTCACGTTCCCTTGATTTGCATCCTCATCTTTTTGATTGATGCATTCTCTCTTCGGAGGGGTTGATAGTGTTGGAAATATTCAGGAATTAACCAAGTTACTGAGAGGGGAGGGGTGAATCAATAACTCCAAATTTTCTTTCAATTACAGATGTATTAACATGCAATTTACTTTAACCTTTGCATACAGAAAGCATGAAACTTAAAAAGCATTCACAATAATGACACATAGATTTGGTTACCCAGAAACCTTCCAAAAAGAAAGTAAAACTGGGGTGGGGATGAAACCCACAAAGCTTTAATACTGTAGAATAAAGTTGGCTGGTTAAGGCTTACAATTTGATCACTTCTGATGATCTTCCCTGTTAGGAGCAATAAGGATTGCTAAATCCACCCTGTTAAAGGATTTACAAACATACAATGAAGTATGCACTTGGTAAAGAGATTTTACAAAAGACTGTTAAGTCTACCTAGTTAAAGGATTTAGTACTGATTGACCTGTTAGGATGAAATAGTAGATCTCTTCCTTTGCAACTGGATTGCTGATTGAGATTCACTGATGTACTGATCACCTTCTATGATGAATTTGTCTTTGCTGTTCCTTATACTGCTGAAGCTCTTTGTAATTCGCTTATCTCTGCCTTTCTTTCTTTTTCACATATATGCTTCTTACATTCTTCTTGACAATTTTACAACATTGTTTATATACAAGTCTTAAATAATTAATTACAATTACAATTACAAAGTCGGCTTGAAAAATAAACATAAGTGCTATTAAGTCAGCCCAAGTATGGTTACATGGTTCCTGCAAACTAACTCGGTGACTTTTTGATACTCGGCGTCCACTACATTACTCGGCATCGTCATGCACTCGGTAGAAGTGAAGGCATGGTTCATACTGACCACTCGGTAGGTTTTGAACTCGGTAAATACTGGTGACTCGGTAGACATGATGTTACTCAGTTTACACTGTCCTGCTTGGTTTGTACTAACTTGCTCGGTTTGCACTGTCTGCTCAGTTTGTACTGTCTACTCGGTTTGCACTGTCTGCTCAGTTTGCACTGTCTACTCAGTTTGCACTGTCTGCTCAGTTTGCACTGTCTGCTCAGTTTGCACTGTCTGCTCGGTATGCACTGTCTGCTTAGTTTGCACTGTCTGCTTGGTTTGCACTGTGAATGAAAATAAGTGTTGTCACTAGTGGCAATTCTGCTTAATGCCAACAATCTCCCCCTTTGGCATAAGTGACAAAAACACTTATTGGCCAAAACTTATATACATGAATCATGCTGAGTTTTATTTTGATTTTTCAAAATTTGTCTTTGTTATAGGGCTTTATACATTGTCTCCCCCTTTCAATGTGCTAACTGTTTCTATACAAATCTTCTTCTATACATATCTCCCCCTTTTTGACGATAATGCCAAAGAATCATATACAAGTGATTTACAGAGAGAATCCAAAATTTGATAGAAAATCAGAATGTACCTTCATTATTAGTGCCAGGGTTCTGTCCCAACTTTCTTGCAGAATCTTGCATGTTTGAATTGCAATTTGGACTTCTGCAGAGAGTTCAATCATGTGATCTGCTATAGAGAACTGATTGTCATGAATCAATGTTTTGGAATGTTCAATGTGCTTATACATTGTATTCATGATGGGAAGGATCATGTATTGGATGTCTAGCAGTGTGGACCGGATCCTTGTGTCTTCTTTCAGTAGATCTGACTACATATTTTATAGATATGAGATTTTCATGTGATGAGAAGAGCTTGAACTTGGTTCAAGTTGCAGCTTCTGTATGCTAATATTCATATCCTCATCCATTTTATTCATTTTATCCTTAACATCCTTTGTGAACTCGGCAATATTGCACAATCTGGCCAAAAGAGAGGTAGCATTCGAATAGGTAGATTCAATGTTTGACAAAACTGAAGACAATTCTACTTGGTTAATAGCTATGTGCTGAGCAATGTGCTCAAGCACTTTATTGTTGAATCTCTTCTCGGCTCTTTCAACTAACTTTTCTGTCCCAGATGAATCCTCATTGTATTTATTGACTGCTTCTGCTAATTGTAGCAAAACATGTTGGGAGGAGTCTACTTTAATACCTAATGCATCAGACAAAATGTCCTTAGCATCTTTGATGATTTGATATTCCTTGTCTCTCTCCTCTTTAAGCTTCTTTTGTTTTGCTTTCCTTTGAAGGATTTCACCTATATTTTGCATTTGGTCCGCTGATAGATTTGCAAAATCTAATGTTGGAATCTCTATTTCTTCATCTAGGTCTATATCCTCTACTATATTTTTACCCAAAAATTTTATACTTGGTAGAGCTTTAGGCTTATCTGTGCTTAATGCCTTAGTAGTAGTGATAGTAGATATAGTAGGGCTGGCTATAGAGACTGGTATACTTTCTACTGGAGAGCTTAAAATATTTACACTTATAGAATCAAAAACTGGAAAACTTGATGATGAGGGAGACTGCAACTCGGTGGAAGAAATGGTAGTTGCTTCTGTTGTTGCTATAGATGATTGGACAAATGTTGAAGTTGTCACAACCATGCTTGAAGGTGTCTCTGGGCTAGATGTAGAAACTTTTACTGGAGAGGTAGGAAGGGATGCAATGACTTTTGCTGCTATCCTCACAGTATCATCTACCTCAGTGTCTTCTTCTTGTTCATCACTGTCATCTTCAATGTCTTTTATTTTGACTGTTTCAATACTCAGTTGGTGAAGGTGGTATATGTTCTTCCATGTAGCATTTGCAGCCTTCACAACCGATTCAATATTGTTGATCGAAATCAAACAAGTATTGAACTTTAATGTCATCTTACTTTCATTTTCTTTTAATGCCTTCTTTACTTCATCATTTTTCAAGCTCGGCATTAACTGTCTCAGGGTTTGATCAAATATGTCTATCACAGTTTGCTTTGCATTGCTCCATCTCATTTTTATTGGATTTAATAGAACTGTTGGAACCTGTGGGGCTATTTCTTCAGGAGAGTATTTCCACTGTCCCATCTTTTCAATAACAGCATCTTCTATTTCCTTCTATTTTGTTTTCGATCTGGTTTCATATTTAAAAGATTTTATGTTACTTACTCCAGATCCTGATCCGTCTCTAAAGAGTTTGATCTTTTCTTGAAAGTTTAGAGGAGGCCTTTTGAATACTATGTCTTTATCTGCCTTGTCTCCCTTGTCTGCCTTACCTCTTGCATTTCTCCTTGTAAATACAGCAATGGGAGGCTTAGGTGCCTTAGTGATGAATACCTTTCCTTTCTTCTTTGTAGGTTCTGGTTCCTTTGTTTTCTCATCCTTTTCTTCTTCTTCTTCATCTTTATCTTCTTTGTCCTCAGTTATCATTTGCATTTTGGCTATCCTCTTCTTTCCCTTGTTTACCGCCTGTGGAAGCTTTATGCTTAGTTCAATTCTCACCTTAGCTTCATCATATGTTCCAAAATATGGAGCTTTGGGATTGACAGGTTGATTAAGAAGAGCTTCAATGATATTCTTGGTTTCATCAATATTTACCTCATAAGGAAGAGGTTTTACATATACAGTCCTCGGTTTAGCTGCTTGAATATATACATTGTCACAATCCACCATAAAACAAATGTCATCCTTGTAATCTTCCACCAACTTCTGTGGAATTTGAAATCTGTCATTCATTTTCTCTTTGAAAGACTCAAAATAATTATCCATGATGCTTTCAAAATTTTCACCCATTTCTGAGATGTATTAATTTATTTCATAAAGGACCGGTACATCTTTTCTCCATATAACTTTTCCTTTAGAAGGGAAGAATTTCTGAGCATAGAAGAATAAACAAACCAATAAGGATCCAAACTTACATGGATTGTTTTTGGAAGTTTGAATGCTTTCCATGTTTTTGTTAAACTGCTTTAACAATAAGTCTGCTAGGTCAAATGTTAAGTTGTTCTTGACCACTTTGTATGCTAGGTCAATAGCTTCACAGGAGACACTATTCTGTCGACTAGAATTGTAAATCTTATGGGCAATAATGTGTGTACCAAACTTTAGTTTAGCATCGGTAATGCTGCTAACTTTCATGCCTCTACCGTCCCACTCGGCTAGGGTTTTCTTCTCTAGTTCCGTCTGACCTAGGGTTTTTGTAGTTTTTGCTTTGTTCAACATGGGAAGACCGGTGATTTGATGAATCATCTTCTTTGTGATCTCTATGGGTTGCTCAAGCCAAATCTTGCCATCATGTACACAGCTGAGAATATATCTAACCCATTTATCTCAAAAGTTTTGAGGTAGATGTGCAATGTGAACTAAACCTTTATCTTCCAGATGTTTGTGCTCGGGTTTCAGAATACCATCCACACACAGTTCTTCATGCACAATATCTAGCTCTAGGTTCCCCATTTCATGAATTGAACAGTTGAAATGATTGTGAATATTGTTAATAAGTAGTACCTTAGGAGGAATCTAAGATTGAGCTCCGTTCGAATCTAGGGCTGCTGCAATTGCGGGCACGATCTTGAAATCTGGTGCTTTCCATTCCCCTTGGACTAACATATCAGATGTTTTCTTCGCTGAGGTGCTGGATGATGCCATGGTAGCTCACAGAAAATTCCTTTCGCAAAAGTATTGAATTGCTGGGTTGCTCTTGAAATTTTCTGCTCTCAAAGTGCTAAAGGTTCGCGGTGAAGAATGAGTTTGATTACTTGCTTTTTGTTTATAACTCTGTCATTAATGCTTAGTACAAATTAGGGTATGAATTCTGACAGACTGTCACCCACTAAGAATTAATTACTCGGTAAAGACTTTGCAACTCGGTGAACTTGAGAATTCATATTGCTCCGACCTCGCTCAGTAAAGAGTGGTACCGACCTTGCTCGGTAAAAGACTGATACCGACCTTCCTGTGATCTTACTGCATCTTGTATGCTGATTTAGATCTTTCTTTTAATTCAGTTCTGGAACTGCTTGAGATTGGTCTATGAGAATACAATTCCAGTGCTTTCTTGGAAATTTAGTTTGAGTCGGTAGAGCCATCCATTCCATTACTTGGACTGGTTTGCTCGGTAGATTTAGGAATCCATTTTTGTCTCACCTGTTTCCTGACCTTAGTTGCTTCATTCTTCTTTCCATCTTCAACTTTACTAGCATTCATGCAGTTTCTAGCTATGTGACCGAGTTTAGTGCATTCGAAGCATCTTATGGTAGTATCTCTTTTCCTTAGATGATGTTTTATGCAATTCATGCCAATGTGTCCATATTCTCCATAGTAATGACATCTACACCAGGTGTTGTAGTCCCATCCAAACATTGCTTTCATAATTTGTTCTGCTGGATTGAATATTTTGGATCTGCACTCGGATGCCTTGTGACCTTGTTTGTTGCATTTGTGACAATTACCGCTGAATCTTGGTTTTTCCCTGCATTCATTTGCTTTGTGACCAGGTTGATTGCAGTTGTAGCATTTTCTATTGAATTCTACTTTTTCATTGTTCCAACATTTATTTGAAGTATGTCCTATTTTACCACAGTGATTACAAGTAGGTTTCTGATTCCTTTCAGTACCTTGCTTAGAAGATTCACCTTCTCCTTTGTATCCAAGTCTTGCTTTTCCTTTTTGCCTATGAAGATTTCGTTCATATAGCTGATTCAAGTCTTCTTGGCTTTTCAGCATTCCTTCATTGATTTGTTTTTCAGCGTTTAGGTCATCCACCAATCTTAGATTGATTTCCTTTTCAGATCTTAGTTCTTCTCTTGTGCTTTCTATTTCTGATCTTAGATTCAAAATTTACTCATTTGTATGAGAGATCTGATCAATTAGGTTTTCTAGCTGAAGGGTTTTATTTTGGACTTCAATGTTCCTTCCATCTAATTCATCTTTCAACTTGTTTCTTTGTTCCAAGATCTCACAAAATCTTGTAGAGTGTAGCTCTTGTTCTCTATTTAATTTTCTCACTTCTTCCTGCAGAGACCCATTCTTTTCTAGGAGTTCTTTGATAGCATTGTTTGCTTCATCTGAGTTATTTGAGGGAAAAAGATCTTCAATCTTTTCTTAATGTAATTCTGATCATTCATCTGATTTGCAAGTTCCTTCCTTCTTCTTAGGGATTGGGAAAGATGTTCTTTTGCTTCTTTGAGTTTAGCTATGGCCATTTCCAGATCTAGCTTTTCATTTTCAATCACCTTGTTCAGTTTGAATACCTCCATTGTCCTGGATCTTTGCTTAAGCTAGTTAAGCTTTGTCTTGAGAACCAATGCTGCTCTGATACCAATTGTTGGAAATATTCAGGAATTAACCGAGTTACTGAGAGGGGAGGGGTGAATCAGTAACTCCAAATTTTCTTTCAATTACAGATGTATTAACATGCAATTTACTTTAACCTTTGCATACAGAAAGCATGAAACTTAAAAAGCATTCACAATAATGACACATAGATTTGGTTATCCAGAAACCTTCCAAAAAGAAAGTAAAACTGGGGTGGGGATGAAACCCACAAAGCTTTAATACTGCAGAATAAAGTTGGCCGGTTAAGGCTTACAATTTGATCACTTCTGATGATCTGCCCTGTTAGGAGCAATAAGGATTGCTAAATCCACCCTATTAAAGGATTTACAAACATACAATGAAGTATGCACTCAGTAAAGAGATTTTAAAAAAGACTGTTAAGTCTACCCGGTTAAAGGATTTAGTACTGATTCACCTGTTAGGATGAAACAGTAGATCTCTTGCTTTGCAACTGGATTGCTGATTGAGATTCGCTGATGTACTGATCACCTTCTGTGATGAATTTGTCTTTGCTGTTCCTTATACTGCTGAAGCCCTTTGTAATTTGCTTATCTCTGCATTTCTTTCTTTTTCACATATATGCTTCTTACATTCTTCTTGACAATTTTACAACATTGTTTATATATAAATCTTAAACAATTAATTACAATTACAATTACAAAGTCGGCTTGACAAATAAACATAAGTGCTACTAAGTCATCCCAAGTATGGTTACACGGTTCCTGCAAACTAACTCGGTGACTTTCTGATACTCGGCGTCCACTGCATTACTCGGCATCGTCATGCACTCGGTAGAAGTGAAGGCACGGTTCATGCTGACCACTCGGTAGGTTTTGAACTCGGTAAATACTGGTGACTCGGTAGACATGATGTTACTCGGTTTACACTTGTTGGAAACAATTGTCTGAAGGAAATTTCTACTCAATTATGTATTGTCTTTGATGTCACACCATGTCATAGTCCGCAGCAATCTGCTTCTACCGAGCTCAGTCGTTCTGCCAGACAGGGATATTACTGCTTACCGAGTTCACTCGGTTATCGAAGGAAAGCAGTGATCACTGAGTTCACTCAGTTGCCGAAGAAAGTTTAGTGTTTACCGAGTTCACTCGGTTGCCGAAGAAAGTTTAGTGTTTACCGAGTTCACTCGGTTGCTGAAGAAAGTTTAGTGTTTACCAAGTTCACTCGGTTGCCGAAGAAAGTTTAAGTGTTTACCGAGTTCAGTCGGTTATCAAAGGTAAAGGATTGTTGGTGTTTACCGAGTTCCCTCGGTCTCTGAAAAATTATAAAAAGATATGGTCACCGAGCACTGTCGGCCCTTGAAGGATTTTTGTAAATAGAGTTTACTTAATTCAGCCTGCTATTATACTAAATAGTGTTGATTTGACTAATCCAAAATCATATAAATAAAAGGTCAAATGTGAAAAGTAAAAACAACAATAGCAGAAGATTTACAGAAGAAAAGAAGGAAAGATATATGCGAATTTGTGAAGGATGTTGAGATATCCTTGAGGAGCAGCAGAGATTTATTCGATCAAAGAGGATCAGACTTATGCAGAACAGAGATCTGTAATCAGCAAGACAGTTGCATTATTATACAGGTCACTTTTTCATTGTTACCTTCTTATCATTGTAACAGTGAATTCTAAATCTCTTAACCGAGTTGGTTTAATAGCCATAACATAAATCCTCTAACAAGGTGGCAATTCCATTGAATTGTTTTTAAGACCTCTTACCAGGCCACTCCTAGCAGGGTGTTTTAAATCCTCTAACAAGGTCACACCTAACAGTGTGTTTTGTAACCTTTTACCGGGTTGGCTTCTAACCGGGCATCACTTCAGAAAAGTGAAAATCAGTATCTAGATACATTGGTGGTTTTTCCCATATTGGGTTTCCATGTTAAATCTTGTGTCTCTTGTGTTCTTAATTGCTTCCTCAATCATTTACATGCACTGATGAATATCTAAAGATAATATTGCTAATACTTTCTGCATCTTCAAAGTTACTGCAATCTATTTACCGAGTGCTAAAACAGACAACATTGTTAAGATATATTAAAGGATCTACAAAGAATTAATTGTGAAGTGTTTTTATGGTTGACTGATTCACCCCCCCCCCCTCTCAGTCACTTCATCCATATTCCATCAATTGGTATCAGAGCATTTGGTGCTTACAGGAAGGGTTTCAAAGACCTAAGCTAAAGATCAGGATGTCTTACAAGAGGGAAATTCCAAAGCTTAACAGAGATAACTTTTCGGCATGGCAAGGTCTCATGCGACTTCATCTGGCTTCCATTGGTGATTCAGGATGCAAATACATTGATGAAGAGTATACAATTCCTAATGGCGCATTAACTGTTGAAGACATTGCAGATAAAAAGACTCACAACACCATGATGATAGACATTGCATCTGCTCTCAGCTATGAAGAATTTGATGATATTAAAGACTGCACTACTGCATATGAAATGTGGGTGGCACTGAAGAAAATATATGGTGGTGATGCAAATGTGAAGAGAGCCAAAGCAGAAAGCCTAAGAGGACAGTTTGACAAGATGAATATGAAGGAAGATGAAAACATTGCAAAATATGTTGAAAGAATCAAAGCAAGTGTAAGTGCAATCAGAGCTTCTAGAGGAACAATCTCAGATGAGACTATTATAAGTAAGGTACTCAGAACACTACTCCCTATCTATGCAATAAGAGTATCAGCTATTCAAGAAAGAAGATGTGAAGCAAACCACAGTATAACCTTGGATGCTCTAGTTGGAAGATTGACAGCTTTTGAATTAGACAACTATGATAACTATGTTCCTAGTTCCAAAAATATTGAATCAGCATTTGAGGCCAAGGTTTCACTAAAGAAGAACAAGAAAATTAAAGAAGTTCAGACAGACAGTGAAGAAGAATCAGAAGAAAGTTCTGATAGTGATCTTGAAATTGTAGAAGCATTACTTGCAAAGAAGTACTCTAGAGGGAAAGGTAAGTATAAAGGTAAAACTCCTTTAATCTGTTTTTCATGTGAAGAAATTGGACATATTGCAGCTAGGTGCCCAAACAAGCAAGTCAAGGAAGAAAAGAAAAGTCACAAGTACTATGGCAAAAAGAATTTCAAATCATACAAGGATAAAGGTAAGAAATCATGTTTTATGGCTAAAGATTCTGATGATAGTGAAGAAGAAATTGTCTTTATTGCTATAAAAGATGAATCTGATGATGATGAAGATAAGATAGCACTTATTTCTCATATAAGCAAAGATGATATATGGATAATAGACAGCGGATGTTCACACCACATGAATGGTGACAAGACAAAATTTGAATATCTAGAAGACTGTGACAATGGTAATGTAAGATTTGGAAACAATGAACCTTGTTGTATAAAAGGAAAAGGAAGAATCTCATTAACCAAAGAACTCATATGTGATAATTCTTACTGGGTTGAAGGACTAAAACATAATCTTCTAAGTGTAGCACAGCTAATCAACACTGGTTTCAAGGTTGAATTCATGAATGGTCAAGCAAGACTGCTGGATGGAAAAGGAAAACTCATTGGATCAGGCAAACAAACAAAAGGTAACTTATTTTATCTTGATCTCAATGAATATTCATGCTTTATTGCTCAAATAGAAGAAAGTTGGCTATGGCACAAAAGGTTATGTCATGTGAATTTTGATAACATGATAAAAATAAGCAAATTCAAGAAGGTTAGAGGCATTCCTACTTTGAAGGAACCTGACACTGGTCTATGTAAGAATTGTCAGATTGGCAAAATGAGTAAAACTAGTTTCAAGAGTAAGAACTATCAATCTAAAGAAATTTTGGAAATTGTGCATACTGATTTATGTGGACCTATTGGAATACAAAGCTATACTGGAGATAAATTCTTTATTCTTTTCGTTGATGATTATTCTTGAATGATGACTGTTATTTATTTAAGAGAAAAATCAGAGGCATTTGAAAAGTTCAAATGGTACTTAGCAAGAGTAGAAAAAGAAACAGGGAAAAGATTGAAATGCTTAAGATCAGACAGAGGTGGTGAATTCATCTCCCATGATTTTAACAACTTCTGCATTGAAAGAGGAATCAAAAGACAGGTATCAGCTCCTAGAACTCCTGAGCAGAATGGAATAGCAGAAAGAAGAAACAGATCTATTATGGATTGTGCAAGGACTCTTGTACCTAGACCTAAAGATAAGAATGTAATTGGAACAAAATGGGTATTCAGAAATAAACTGAATGAAGATGGTCAAGTATCTAGAAACAAAGCTAGACTAGTATGTAAAGGTTATTCTCAAGAAGAAGGTATAGATTATGGAGAAACTTTTGCTCCTGTTGCAAGATTAGAAGGTGTAAGAACTCTACTTGCTTATGCAGCACACAAAGGATTTAAGGTATATCAGATGGATATAAAATCTGCATTTCTCAATGGAATTCTTGATGAAGAAGTCTACATTGAACAACCTGAAGGTTTTGTTGATCCAGACAAAAGGGACATGGTCTGCAGGTTACACAAAGCATTGTATGGTTTAAAACAAGCTCCTAGAGCATGGTATGAAAGACTCCATAACTATTTGATCCAGATTAATTTCAAAAGAGCTAATGATAACAGCAATCTGTATATCAAAGAAGGACCGGATGACAAAATTGTATTGGCAGAAATATTTGTGGATGATACTATATTTACAGGGAATGAGGATCAGTGCAAAGAATTTTCAGAACAAATGAACAGAGAATTTGAAATGTCTATGTTTGGTTTAATAAAATTCTTTGTTGGTCTTCAAATTCAGCAAAGCAAGAATGGTATATACATTACTCAATCCAAATACATTAAGGAGATACTTAAGAAGTTTGGAATGGAAGATTCAAAACCAGTTGGTACACCCATGTGTAATGGACTGAAACTTACCAAAAATGATGATTCAAAAGAAGTTGATCAGACCCTATACCGATCTATGATTGGAAAATTGCAGTATGTGGTACATACAAGACCTGATATTGCCTTAGCAGTCGGTATAGTAGCTAGATTCTCAGCAAAACCTAAGGAAAATCACATGATGGCAATCAAAAGAATCTTAAGATACTTAAGAGGAACTGAAGAGTATGGTTTGTGGTATAAATTTGGAGGCAATCTAGACTTGAAAGTGTTTACTGATGCTGATTGGGCAGGAAACATTGATGACAGAAAAAGTACAAGTGGTGGAGCATTTTTTCTTGGAAAAAGACTGGTATCCTGGACTAGTAAAAAGCAGAATTGCACATCTCAATCCACAGCCGAAGCAGAATATGTTGCTGCTGCAGTAAACTGTTCAAATATTTTTTGGTTTAAACAGCTATTAGAAGGTATGAAGGTTGAAATCAAAGAACCAGTTGTTATATTTTGTGACAATACCAGTGCAATAAACATTTCTAAAAATCCAGTGATGCATTCCAAAACCAAGCACATTGCTATTAAATATCACTTTGTCAGAGAATTGGTGCAGGACAAGGAAATCAGATTAGAATATATTCATACAAAAGAATAGATTGCAGACATTTTTACCAAACCATTACCTAAGGATGCATTTGTGTATCTAAGAGGTAAGTTAGGGGTCATTCCCCTATCCGAGGCTCACTAAATACAGTTTTAGTGATGCATCAACCAGAACATGATTGTAAATCAACCTGTTGATGCAGCATATTAAAGGAATCATTGCATATGAATCAGTACTTGAGGTACATTAATTTTCACCGGTAATATCTGAATTATCTTTGGCATGTGTTGTCAAAGAGGGAGTGTTTGCTATGTCTTTACTATTACTTCAAGAAATTTTAAAATAGTCAGAAGGAAGAATTTTTAGGATACAGGAAGTTTGCTGACAGAGGGAGATTTGAATCCAAACCGAGCTAACTCTTTCAAATTTCTTATGCTATGACATATTGTGTTGCCATCAATGCCAAAGAGGGAGATTGTTGGAAACAATTGTCTGAAGGAAATTTCTACTCAATTATGTATTGTCTTTGATGTCACACCATGTCATAGTCCGCAGAAATCTGCTTCTACCGAGCTCAGTCGGTCTGCCAGACAGGGATATTAGTGCTTACCGAGTTCACTCGGTTATCGAAGGAAAGCAGTGATCATCGAGTTCACTCGGTTGCCGAAGAAAGTTTAGTGTTTACCGAGTTCACTCAGTTGCCGAAGAAAGTTTAGTGTTTACCGAGTTCACTCGGTTGCCGAAGAAAGTTTAGTGTTTACCGAGTTCACTCGGTTGCCGAAGAAAGTTTAAGTGTTTACCGAGTTCAGTCGGTTATCAAAGGTAAAGGATTGTTGGTGTTTACCGAGTTCCCTCGGTCTCCGAAAAATTATAAAATAATATGGTCACCGAGAACTGTCGGCCCTTGAAGGATTTTTGCAAATAAAGTTTACTTAATTCAGCCGACTGTTATACTAAATAGTGTCGATTTGACTAATCCAAAATCATATAAATAAAAGGTCAAATGTGAAAAGTAAAAACAACAATAGCAGAAGATTTACAGAAGAAAAGAAGGAAAGATATATGTGAATTTGTGAAGGATGTTGAGATATCCTTGAGGAGCAGCAGAGATTTATTCGATCAGAGAGGATCAGACTTATGCAGAACAGAGATCTGTAATCAGCAAGACAGTTGCATTATTATACAGGTCACTTTTTCATTGTTACCTTCTTTTCATTGTAACAGTGAATTCTAAATCTCTTAACCGAGTTGGTTTAACAGCCATAACATAAATCCTCTAACAAGGTGGCAATTCCATTGAATTGTTTTTAAGACCTCTTACCAGGCCACTCCTAGCAGGGTGTTTTAAATCCTCTAACAAGGTCACACCTAACAGTGTGTTTTGTAACCTTTTACCGGGTTGGCTTCTAACCGGGCATCACTTCAGAAAAGTGAAAATCAGTATCTAGATACATTGGTGGTTTTTCCCATATTGGGTTTCCACGTTAAATCTTGTGTCTCTTGTGTTCTCAATTGCTTCCTCAATCATTTACATGCACTGATGAATATCTAAAGATAATATTGCTAATACTTTCTGCATCTTCAAAGTTACTGCAATCTATTTACCGAGTGCTAAAACAGACAACATTGTTAAGATATATTAAATGATCTGGAAAGAATTAATTGTGAAGTGTTTTTATGGTTGACTGATTCACCCCCCCCCCCTCTCAGTCACTTCATCCATATTCCATCAACACTGTCCTGCTTGGTTTGTACTAACTTGCTCAGTTTGCACTGTCTGCTTGATTTGTACTGTCTGCTCAGTTTGCATTGTCTTCTCGGTTTGCACTGTCTGCTCGGTTTGCACTGTCTGCTTAGTTTGCACTATCTTCTCGGTTTGCACTGTCTGCTCGGTTTACACTGTGAATGCAAATAAGTGTTGTCACTAGTGGCAATTCTGCTTAATGCCAACAGATAGATCACCATTTGTTGACACCATAGATCTTGGTGAGGTTAATTTCAGTCTTAGCATGTCAAATTAATCTGTTTGCTATGTTTGGGTGAAGTGAAGAGGCTAGAGGATTATGCTCTACTCCCTTTTTGGGTAGTACCAGAAACTCGGATCCTTAAATCTAAGCTAAGTCCCCATGTGGTCCTTTTTGTTAGTCACCTTGTTAGAGAGGGTTAACTATAGTGGACACTCCCTTTATTGGGTAAACCACGTGGATGAAACCTCAAGCAGTAATAGCCATTTTCGCTATGGTAGTGACAACCGCTATATAAATGTCCTTGTGGAAGAAATCTCCATGGGTGTAGTTTCTTGTTGGGCTGTCAGATCTTCTCAGCATCTCTGATTGATTAAATTCTCAGAATGTATCAAAACCCCGGTGCGCCTGGATTGGAGTTCACCCTCTTGAGATTGCAAAAGTTGCAGAGTCAAACCATTACTAAGAACCATAGTGCAACCAAAATTTTCTTTTTAGGACTATGTGCATGATTGGAAAAATATTTTGAGAACATACACAAGTAGAATCTTTAAGGAGTAGCATACTAAGTCACTATTCTTGTTCATGTGCAAGGTTTCTTTGTCCCTTGCTCATTGTTTGAAGACAATTTCTTGCTTGAACTCCTTGATTTCTGTCTTATGTGCTTGATCAATGATAAAAATTTGTTGATGTGTTTACTTGATCTTTTAAAATGAACAAAAATTGAGTTCTCGAGTAACAAAATCAACTTTTACAGCTTGTCGACTTAGACATCTTGCCATTCCTAGTCTTCCTTGGTCGGTCCAAGTCGGATCTTAGGTGCTGCGACATGTTGCTCATTATTCAAATGAATTTCAGTGGTATCAAGTTGCATAAAATGACTCTTGGTCTTCTTTCTTCCACATCTATCATGTCTTCCTAGTCTCCCATTTTCATCCTTTCTCTTCTTTCTTCATGATTCTTCCTAAATTCTTCATGTCTTCTTGATTCTTTTCCTCTTATTATCTAGTCTAGTTTCTTCTATTCATCTATTCATTTCTTTCATGCTTGATTCATCCTCTTCTAGAACCATGAGTTTCAACTATCTTGCTATAGAACCTCTCTTGAAAATGGATGATCTTGAACTCATTGCTCAATTCGAAGAGTTTTATTCCTCCAATAGTCCTTCTAGATATCTCATGGGTGATAAAATTAAAGAAAAAATAAAAGAAAATTCAAATGAATCAGATGCCTTTGCTAGGATCATAGACATGATCATATCACAACCTCCTTCTAAAAAACATTCTTCATCATCTAAGTTTTCTCATCATTCCTCATTATCCAAGTCTTCTTCCTCCACTAGGTCTTCACTTTCCTCTTCTACTTCTTCCAAGAGTCTTACTCCTCAATATGAGCAATATAGTAATCCTTGTGATACCTCTCCCATGAAGAGTGACACACCCACCTTTGATGGCTATGATGATGGACAATGTAGTGATGCCTATGAAACTTCTATTCCTAAGAGTCCTCCTCATCGTGTGCTCATGCTTGCTAAAGGGTCATCCTATTGGGTGGATCGCAATGGTGATGACCAGGATTAAAGTGGGAAAATACTGAAATCTAATTTTATCCAAAATTTCATATGTTTTAGTAAATTGTAATTTTGAGGGTCTTCGGTGCAATTCTGGGGGCAAATATGCTGCCCGAAAATATGACGGAACATTGATGTTTCCAAAATTTGGCTCAAGATTATTTGAATACCTTTCCAACACATCAAATGGTTTGTAATTTGGAGCTAGGATGAGAAAGTTATGCCTTCTCCAAGTGGACCTAAATTTTATATTTAGTTTTTTGATAAATTTTGATAGTTTTAATAGTTTAATTGTAATAAACATTATGATGACTCTTCATTTCAATTCCAAGGGATTTGTGTGACCCTTGGGATCCATCCAACTTGTATAAACTCCAATTTTGAATAGAACGGAGACAATTTTTGGTTTGCAATCTTGTTGTTCTCAATTTTCGTGTTGAATTCTACAATACTGCAGGTATCACACCAAGTATTGTAATCTGGTTTTCATAAATCAGATCAGTGGTATCAGAGTGGGAATGCTCCTTTATGCCAATTTACACAAGGTCTTCCTACCAAAGATTATGATTGCATACACAAGATTTGTCAAAATACCCACCTTTGAGATGCACACGATCGAAGATGTCAGACGATGATGTTAAGAAGTTGGTCGAGGAAGCTTTAAATAAGAAACAAGAGGAGATGATGAGTCAATTTTCATGCCTCCTACAAAAGCAAAAACCCTCTGAATCTGAAACATCATTTCATGGAAATACCCCTTTCAAAGTGCAGGTCAATTTTGACATCCCGAATTTTGAAGGAAAGGTCAATTCTGAAGCTATTGATAACTAGTTATCAAAGTTTGATAGGTACTTTTCTATAAATAATTTTTCAGATGCTGAAAAGATAACATTTTCTCTCCTCAAAGCTGAAACCCATGTGAAATTAGCATGGGAAAACAAAGTAGCAAATAAAGAACAAGAATCAATTGCTGAAGATGGTTTTATACTATCTCTTGATAAGAAGCCCACATGGGGAGAATTTGTGGAATACATAAAAGAAGCTTACCTCCCGGAGGATGTATATGAACAAAAATACATAGAATGCCAACTTCTTTGACAAAAGAGGAATTATTCTGTGCAAGATTACACCAATACATTCCATTCACTTTCAGCAAAACTCAGTATTGATGATTCAGAGAAGCATTGAATTTTGAAATATCGGAGTGGACTTCACAGGTATATTCAAACAGAGATGGAATTTTTAAATATTGAGACATTGGCAACTGCCTATAAATATGCTACAAAAATTGAAGAAAAATCCAAGCAAAAAGGGAAGAGGGACTACTTTGCAAACAACAAGCCAAGGGTTGAAGGTGGCAATAAATTTGCAGGAAAATAGGTGACCAAGGAACTTCATTCAAATTCACCCAAGAAAACATGGTGGTCTACTAAAAAGACAGACACAGGCATGTGGTGTGAGATGCATAAGTCCCCAACCCATAATACAAAGGATTGTCAAAGTATTAAAAATTTGATGACAGAAATATGAAGAGAGGAAGCTGAACCTGAATTGTCACCAATAGATAATTCTGAGAAAGAGGAGAATCATTCCATCATAGAAGCAAACCCATATGACGTAGTTCAAACAAATAAAGTATTGCCCTGTGAAGATGAAGAGAGACTTTTTCATTCACAGATGTGGGTTGATGGAAAGCCTCTGCATTTTATTGTTGACAGTGGGAGTCAAAAGAATTTGATCTCTAGGGAGACAGTCAAAAGATTAAATCTGAAAGTGACAAGACACCCACAACCATACTGTATGGGATGGGTAAATGAGGGACAAGATATTCAAATAAATCAACAATATCATTTTCCATATTCAATCAAGCCTTTCAAGGATGAAGTGATATGTGATGTCTTTCTGGGGCAGCCATACATGTATCAGAGGCATGGGGTGTATGAGTCTAGGCCACGTAGTGTTACAATCAAGCTTAGTGGGAAGAGGTATCGAATACCAGAGGTATGTCCAACACAAACTGCTTCTTTAATTAGTGCTAAACAATGTAAACGCTTGATTGCTCAAACTGGAGCTTTTGTTGTACTCATGATTCACCCTAAAAAAACAAAGTCTGTTGTTCTTAATACACATGCTAAGGTAATAGAGAATCAACAAAATTAGATGGATAAAATTTTGAAAGAATATCACCATGTGTTTACACCACCAATGGGAGTACCAACACACTGTCAAGTCAAGCACTCTATTGATTTAATCCTAGGCACATCGCTACCACATGAGCCAATATATAGGAGGTCAGTTTTGGAAAATGATGAGATTAAGAGACAAATTCAGGAGTTGATTCAAAAAGGACACATTCATCCAAGTGCTTCACCTTATGGAAGTCCAATTGTCCTTGCTAAAAGGAAAGATGGGACATGGAGGCTTTGTATTGATTATAGAGCATTAAACAAAATCTATGTTAAAAATAGATATCCAATCCCTTGAATTGATGATTTTTTGGACCAACTTAGGGGGGCTAAATTCTTTACAAAACTTGACTTGAAGTCTGGATACCACCAAGTACCAATTGATCCAGCAGATGTGTGGAAGACTGCATTTAAATCTAAGGAAGGTTTGTTTAAATGGTTGGTCATGCCTTTTGGCATAACAAATGCCCCAACCACATTTATGAGATTGATGAATGATGTGCTTAGACCATTCATTGATTCTTTTGTAGTTGTTTATTTGGATGACATACTCATCTTTAGCAGGACTTGGTCTGAGCATTTGCAGCATGTTCAAAAAGTTCTTTCAACTCTGCAAAAACACAAACTTTATGCCAACATTGAGAAGTGTTCTTTTTGTTGGCAATTTGGCTAATGTGGATGCATAGATGTTGCCATTATGGAAACATATGATCTCTATTAAGAGCGCAGAATCTGAAATGCAAGTATGGCAAGTTGAAGGAAGAAATTGTCTAAGTATGGATATAGTGATCCTAACAGAGCACCCGATAAAGATTTAGTTGGTGACATCCACTCGAGCAATATTTTTGTTTATGCAATTAACTAAAGCTTCTATAGACTATGAGGATACCCCATCTCAGTGCACATAAAGTTTGGAGTAGTACGGACAAAGTTATTCGAAGTTTACTGAAGATAGTTTTTGCAGACGGAACAGTTTTGGAGACAGTATTAGCGAAAGAGTTAGGGGATTATTTTTTTCTTGTCAAATTAATGACTTAACATTATGAAGGGATGACATCCTAGATTTTTACTCTTGGATAAATATTTTGGAAGCCGACCATGTAAAGTTATTAGCTCTAATAACTCATATATTAGGCATACTTGAAATGTAATGAAAATACATGTGATGTGTAAAAAGAAAGAAAAGATAACTTGCGATAGTTGTATATTGTGATAGCAGCAAAGGCTATTGATGTGAAGTTGTAAGCAGTACCATATTACAGTCAAAGACATTTTTTATTACCTGTTTGGGTAGTGAGCTCAGCTGGTGATCAAGTTTTGTAATCTAACTCCTAACAGGGTTAAGGCTTCTAAAAAGACCTAAAGTCCTTTAACCAGGACAAATCTACTATATATTGTAAATTGACTCCTAATAGGGTCCAATATCCCTAATAGGAAACTTTTGATTAGTGATCTTTTTGGGTACCATCCCCATCGGGGTTTTCCCTTGGCCAAGGTTTCCTCGAGAACATATCATGTGTTATGAGTTCTTTCTATTTACTGCTATGTTTGTTAATTAGCTTGATCATCTTTGTATGCGCTAAAGTAATCTGTTATATCCATAAGTGGGCAAAAGAAAAAGTTTGTGAAATACTGATTCACCCCCCCTCTCATTATTTCCTATTTCTAACAATTGGTATCAGAGCGCAGTTACTCAGAGAAGGAACATTCAAGGAAAGCTTAGCAGCTTGAGTAAGATCTCTATGGATATGGATCAACTTCAAAAGAATCTTGAAGAAGCTCTTGAACAGATTGATATGCTTACTGATGAAAGAAACTCCTTAAGAAGAAAATATGAAGATGCAAAGAATGCTATTGAAAAATTAAAAGGTAAGATTGAAGATCTGAAATTTGAAAAGAAATCTGATATGCTTGTTGAAGATTGTGATGAATTAAAAAAAGAAAATGAGATCCTTAAGCATGAGTTGAAGATAGTAAATCTGGAGCTTAGTATGAAAGATGGAAATTTGAGATCTGATAATGAAAAATTGAAAATTGAGAATGAAGATTTGAGGTCAAGACTTGAAAAGGAAACATCCAAATCTGAAAAAGTAAAAGTGTAGTATGTGGAACTTGAGAAGTATAATAAAATTGTGAAAGGTGAATTAACTCAATCTAAACAACAACTTGAAAGGCTATATTCAAATAGTGGTAAGACTGGAAAACAAATTTATTTTGAAGAACCATTCTTTGATAGGATTGGATTTGGATTTAGTATGTTTAGAACAATCCATGAAAGTAAGAAGCCAGATCTGAAGACATCTGAAAGTGTAGAGGAAATAAAGCTAGATGAGAACACATTGGAAGATCCACCTAAAGAAGAACCACCTAGAGAGAAAGAAGAATCAAAGCAAGAAGAATCAAAATAGGAAGAATCATCTAAAGGTATGCAAAGAGAATTCAAAGGTAGATGTTTTGCTTGTAATACTATTGGGCACATGAAGAGAGATTGCACAGGTAAGCAATTTAAACCTCTTAATGTACATTGTTATAATTGTGATAGTTTTGGACATAGAGCTAATGAATGTAGAAGACCTAAAGTAATTTTGAATAATTATGATAGAATGATTGGGAATACTAACAATGCAGATAAGAAATCTATTGAAGAAATGAATCAAAGAAAAGTGGTAGTATGTTTTAGATGCAACAAAGTAGGACATATTGCTAGAAATTTGATGAAGGGTGCTCCCCTTAATACCACAAACACATAACAGATATAGAGAAACAACAACAATATGCAAGAACAGAAAATTGGCTTCTTATTATCTCCACAAATGTGGAATTACAAACTTTCAAAATTACAATATGCAAAGCCACATGGGCATTCCCTTACAATATTCTGTAGGACAAAGCCTCAAACTATTACCCAGATCTACTACCCAGAACTATTCTGAACTGCCTAAGACAATAATACAACCTTCCTTATATAGGCAATTTTCCACCGCCTGGGAAGGTTCAAGAATTTTAGCCAATAAGGCCGACCAACTTAGAATTATTTTATTTTACATTTCATTACATCATAGTTGGCTCAAGATAACCTTTGAAACTCAAAAAATTTTTTTGAATCAAATTATTTTCTGCCATTTCAGGTGACCCAACTTCCGAAGACCATAAGTCATCACCAGTTGACCCGCTCGGCTATTATAACCCCATTTCGAAAACACCACGAAGCACTCTACAGGCTTAACCCATGCAAGCGCCCGTCACCCAAATTTTTGACCTCATCTGGGGCCTCTAAATCCTTCAAAACTGAGGTCAAAGTTTCTGTACCCTGCTACCAATACCGAAAATCTTCAATATCTTCCAATATACACTTGATCTGGCAATGAAACTTTACTGGCAGACTTATATGACCAAAATGAACCTCCAAAAAAGAAATCAGATCATTCTGAGCACATACAAAAATTACCAAAAATAGTAACTTTCCATAAATAGAAGCTCTGCACAAAATAGCCCTTATTGAATACAAAAACAGAAATATTTTTGGGTGATGCAAGATTGCTCTTACACCGAGGATGCTCCTGCATCAAAATTGCAGGTCACAGATTAACCAGCAAGGATAGAGATTTGGAAACAATGGAATCATTTGTCAGATATGCAACAAGTTTGGACACTCAGCAAGATTTTGCAAAATGAACAATGGAGGTTATCATCATAACCCTAACCCTAGGAACAATGCAAGAAGGAATGAAAATGTAGGAAACAAAGAGAAAGGTTGTTGTAGCAATAAAGATGAACTAAAATTTGATAAAGGCATAGATCAAGGAGGTATAGTCAGCACTGAAAGTAGTCAGGAAGGTAATGTAACTAATGGTAAGGATGAATCTTTACCTAACCCTTCTTTAAGTACTTAAATTATGTAAGTTTCTATAGTTTAGGACTTAGGATTAGTGTAGATTAGGAATTTGAATGAGTTAAGTTTTGCATAGTTAGATATAGGTTTATTATGTTGTACTAATGCTATGGTTAAGTGTATAAAAGAAAATATTGTGTTTTGCGAGGTCACAGAAAGTTTTATGGTTGTAGGTTTGCAGAATCAACTTTTTGAGGTTTTAGCGGCAAAATGAATGAATGCGATGTCAGATCAAGTTAATGTGAAGTGTTATAAGGTCAAAATTGAAGTTATCATGATTACAAAGAAATTGAAATGAGATTTGAAAGAAGAAAAAGTGAGTTGAGGATGATTTGAAGAAGTTTGGAAGCAGTTTGCAGCGACGATCATAACGAAACCCTAGATTTGCAAAGTTGAGGTATTTTTTGATCTTTAATCAGTTGATAAGATGGATATTTCTATGGTTCATAATGTTAAGGATAAGAATAGATCTAAGATTAAGAAAAAACCAGTACAACCAACTGAAATTGATAACAATCTAGCACTATCATCCATACCAGATGGAGTATTGCACATTGAGAATGTTAAAGGATATTTAGGTTGCAAGTTTGAAACTTTGGGAGATACAAATTTTAGTGATGATTACAGGAGATTGTACAATCAAGACATGTCAGTTAAACCAGCTTATGGGCACCTACAGAACAATGAAATTATCAAATATTCCATGAAGTATGAATTTAATGATGAGGAATGTACCAAGATCATTTTAAGTAGAATCCATAATGGGAAATTCTGGATGGAGGATAGAGTTATTGATATAACTACTGACCTAATTCATGATGTTACTGGACTATCAAAAGTTGGAGAGATTCCACTGAATGAAAAGAACATGAGAAAGATTGTTTTACACAACACTGGATCTAGTTATAATGGTAGAGGAATTGTGATAAGTAAAATTAAGCAAGATGATGTTAGGTACCTTTGCAAGATCCTAACAACTAAATTCTATGGTAGTTCAAGGGAAGATGACATGGCTGCAGGAATAGTTCATGTAGCTTATCTTATGTGTATTGAGAAGAAACAAGTAGACCTATGTGAAATTCTAAAAATTTAGTTATTTGAGAATTTAGAAAAGATTAAGAAGGCTAAGTACACACAGTTTAAGTTTTCATCTCTGATAACCTATATGTTTTTCCATAGTTTGAGAATATTTCCTTACTCAGTTGATTGGAGTGACAATGTGAACACAATGGAAAGAATAAAATCAGTCTACATGAAGCACCTTTTTGATAAAGTTAATGATAGTGTGAAGCTTGTATTGAAGACTTTTCAGAATATTGTTAAGAACAAATCAAGGATTCCTCAATCCTTAGTTGAAAAGCATAAAGATGACATTTGTTTTATGGTAGACACTGATTTCACCTACATTGAAGTAGTTGAACCTAGAATGGAATTCATAGACCCTCTTGGATATGAAATATCTGAAGCAGAAATAGTACGATATGTGAATAGATTGTTAAAGTGTGAGTTGGATGGTCATGCAAATAGGTTTGGAACCTATGGAGAGAATTTCAACTCTGCAATAAGTTTGAGAGAAAAGAAGCAATCTCGTAAGAGAGTTGAATCTACTATGAAGAAAATACTAAAAGAATCAGGTATATCAAGTCATGAGTTTGACATAGCTAAGAAGACTACAGAAGCCTTGAAGCAAAGTGAAAATCTTGTAATTTCACCTGAGGCATCTAGTGCAGATCCTATTGATCCCATTGTAGTAAAGGTAAAAGTTGAAGTACCTGAAAAAGATGAAGGAAATAAATCTTTTTTTCCTAGCAAAAGAGTAAAAGTGAGTGCAACAGGACCCGGCCAGAGACAGAAAGTGATTGTACCACCTGTACCTAGAAATGTAGCAGTAATTAAAGATGATGATGTAGTTTCAATCAAGAAGAAAACTTGGAAACCAAGAATTGAAAGAGTTAATGAAGATATATTGAAGCATGGAGACTTCACTAAGTTGAATAAATTATATGATCTATATGGATCATTTGATAGATTGAATTTTGAAAATGCAATGATTACACATATGATTGTGATAGATAAGAAACTTAGCACTATTCATGGTAAGATCCCAGAAGATTTGTATAACAGACTTGTGAATAGAAAACAAAGAGCACAAGAAGAGGACATAAAGATGAGAGAACATGTAATCAGATAGTTCTGTGAAGTTGAGGATGAAGATCATTTGAAGAGATTTTTGAAGATATAGTTGCAGGAAAGCAGAAGCAATTAGAGGAACCACATGCAGAGGAAGTTGGTATTGAAGAAGTTCCATCTTCTTCACATATCAATATTGGCAAAGAATCAATGGACATTGAACGAACCAAAGTGACACTAGAGTCAGATGATGCAATATTTCATGATCTAGGAAACATTGTTGACAATTTGGCTTTAGAAGAGCAAGAGAAGATTATAGAATCAGAAAAGGATATAGAGGCTGTGGAAGCACCAGTAGTATCAGAATCAGTTCTAGCAAAACAGACAGTTAAAGGTAAACAAATTTTGATAGAGGTCACTACCCCTAGTGTAGCTGACAGTAAGAAGAGACAAATTGGTTCAATTTTTGAAGACCTTGGAAAAGAAGTTGAAGATGATGATCAGCTTGAGTTCATCACATCTCTTAATAAAATTATTGGAAAGAATAAGAAGGTGAAGGACCTTGAAGGCAAAGTTAGAGTTTGATAGAGAAACTTGAGAGTGTGATCAGCACTAAGGTATCTGAATCGGATCCACTTGAGAAAGCTAAAATAGTAATAAACTTTTTTGACTCTGAATTTTCTAACTTAAAGGATATTGCTAGAATAAAATTTCAGGAAGACTTTGAAGTAGAAATGCAACAAAATTTAAGTGTAAATATTTGAAATGATATTGGTAATTTGGATGTATGCGTAAAGAATTTGAGGAAACATTTTGAGACTGGAAAAAGTTTGTATATACAATGCACAAAATCAGAAATCCCAATAGCTGAAGAAGATAAGAAGATCAAAGAGAAGATAGATACAATTTCAGCTAAAATAAACACCTTGTCAAGCTCAAATGTAAAGATAAGTTCTATAGAGAAGAACATAAGGAAGTTAAATGATGAAATCATAATGTTAGTAGAGGAGAAGAATAGAAAGATGCTTAGGATTAACATCTTGAGAGAGCACATCTCAATCAAGACCTCAATTGTTGAAGACCAAATTGAGCAGTGTCTTTCAGCAAAGACATCTTTTCAGAAGTTTAGCTTCAATTCCCTGCAAGCTTGTCAGACAACAGCATACGGATTGAGTACTCTACTCAATGTTGCTGAATCCATCAGAAAGATATGGGAGAAAGATTTTGAATCATGGAAGTCAGAGTTTGGTGACTGTGTTGCAAGCCTACCAGCTTTGCAATAGCTGATAACAAGGTATATAGTTTTTTTTTGCAATTTTTGTACACCCTATCTTTGTCATTATTGTCAAAGGGGGAGAGATAGAAAAAAATTGAATATATGTTAAGGAAGGATACTCATAGGGGGAGCTATTCTATGGAGTAAAATATTGTATATGTGTTGTATAACTTTTGGCCACAATTTTGTGTAAATACTTTGAAGTTTTGTTTGCACACTTAGCCAATTTTCCCATATGTTGCCACCAATGACAAAGGGGGAGATTGTTGGCAATTTGGCTAATGTAGATGCATAGATGTTTTCATTATGGAAACATATGATCTCTATTAAGAGAGCAGAATCTCGAATGCAAGTATGGCAAGTTGAAGGAAGAAATTATCTAAGTATGGATACAGTGATCTTGACAAAGCACCCGATGAAGATTTAGTTGGCGAAGTCCACTGGAGCAATATTTTTGTTTTTGTAGTTAATTGAAGATTCTATAGAGTATGAGGATACCCCATCTCAGTGCACATAAATTTTGGAGTAGTACGGACAAAGTTATTCAAAGTTTACCGAAGATAGTTTTTGCAGACAGAATAGTTTTGGAGACAGTATTAGTGAAAGAGTTAAGGGATTTTTTTTGCTTGTGAAATTAATGAATTAACATTATGAAGGGATGACATCCTAGATGTTTACTCTTGGATAAATATTTTGGAAGCTGACCATGTAAATTTATTAGCTCTAATAACTCATATATTAGGCATACTTGAAATGTAATGAAAATACATGTGATGTGTAAAAAGAAAGAAAAGATAACTTGAGATAGTTGTATATTTTGATAGCAGAAAAGGCTATTAATGCAAAGTTGTAAGAAATACCATCTTATAGTTAGAAACATTTTGTATTACCTATTTGGGCAGTGAGCTCAACTGGTGATCAGGTTTTGTAATCTAACTCCTAACAGGGTTAAGGCTTATAACAAGGCCTAAAGTCCTTTAACCAGGACAGATCTACTATATATTGTAAATTGACTCCTAATAGGGTCCAATATCCCTAATAGGATACTTTTGATTAGTGATCTTTGTGGGTACCATCCCCACCAGGGTTTTCCCTTGGCCAGGGTTTCCTCGAGAACATATGACATGTTATGACTTCTTTCTATTTACTGCTATGTTTTTTAATCAGCTTGATAATCTTTGTATACACTAAAGTAATCCGTTATATCCATAAGTGGGCAAAAGAAAAAGTTTCTGAAATGCTTATTCACCTCCCCCTCTCAGTATTTCCTATTTCTAACACTTTTGGTATGCAGAGTATTCAATACTTAGGGTATATCATTGACACTGAGGGTGTTCATGTTGATTCAACAAAGATTCAAATAATCCAAGATTGGCCATCCCCTAAAAATTTCACAGAGCTTTGTAGCTTCTTGGGCTTAGCCAACTTCTATCGCAGATTTGTGTTTGGTTTCTCACACATATCATGGCCTCTTAATCAATCACTAAGGGGTGGAGCACAAGCAAAATTTCAGTGGACAGAGGCAAAGAAATAAGCATTTGAGGAGTTAAAGAAAAAATTATGTTCAGCACCAGTATTGGTCCTTCCAGATTTACACGAAGTATTTGAGATAGAAACAGATGCATCAAATTATGTTCTTGGTGTGGTACTCACACAACATGGGCATCCTGTTGCCTATCATAGTGAAACTTTTTCTGATACAGTACGTAGGTATCCCACCTATGATAAGGAGTTGTATGCCATTATTTAGGCTTGCAAACAATGGAAACACTATATACTGGGAAAGGAAACTGTTATACATATAGACCATAAACCACTCCAATTCTTGCAAACATAAGGGAAGCTACAAAATGATAGACATCAACGGTGGTCAGCCTATTTACAACAATTTCACCTCAACATTCATCATAAAAAAGGAAGCAGTAACAAGGTGGCAGATTGTTTGAGTAGGCCTCCAATTGCAGGTTTGACAATAGTGTCGGATTCATGTGGTCATCAATCATCCACTTGGGAACAACTATATAGTACTGACCCTGATTTTGCTAACATCTATAGTAATTTGGTAGAAGGAAAAGCTATCTCTGATTTTCACTTGCAGGATGGGTTTCTTTGCCATAATGGTCACATATGTGTACCCACTGAAGAATGAAATAAAATGATATGGGAAGCTCACTATAGTCATGTTGCAAGACATTTTGGTATTGGTAAGACTACTACTATCCTTGAAAAGTATTTCTATTGGCCAAAAATGAAGCAAGATATCATTTCACATATACAAGCTTGTGCAGCCTGTGCAATTGCAAAGCTAGAAAACCATAAGTTAGGTCTATACTTACCATTACCTATTCCTGATAAGCCATGGTAGTCTGTTTCAATGGATTTTATGTCTGGGCTTCCAACTACCAGGTGGGGGCTTGATTGTGTATATGTTGTGGTAGATAGGTTTTCTAAAATGGCTATCATGGTGGCATGTAAAAAGATGATTTCTACAGAAGATATTGCCAAGATATTTTTTGAACATGTGTGGGTTCATTTTGGTTTGGCAAAAACCATTATTTCTGATAGGGATAGTAAGTTCATCAACAAATTTTGGTCTGCACTATGGGCTAAAATGGACATGAAATTGACAAAGTCCACAACATTCCATCCCCAAACAGATGGGTAGACAGAAGTGGTGAATCAAATGATTATTCATATTTTATAGATGTATCATTCAAAACATCCTCACACATGGGATGAAAACTTACCCTATGTGCAACACAGCTACAACCGTGCACTCCATAGTACTACAGGGCATAGTCCATTTGAGTTTTCTCTTGGGTACTAGCCATTGGCACCTATGGATGTAGCAATACCATCTCTACACTCTAGTAGTCCATTGAATGGTGAGAAGGAGGTAGATAAAGAAGAAAAATTCATTGATAACATTAGACACCTTCAACAACAAGTTTATGAGATATTGGAGCAGAGTAATCAGAAGTATAAGGAAAGACATGATAAACATAGAACTCCTCATCAGTTTCAGGTTGGTGACAACATATGGTTACATCTTCAGAAAGAGTGCCTGCATGGACCAAATAGGAAGTTTCATCCTCTTCTTTATGGACCATACACTATTGTGAAACAAGTTGGTGAGAATACTTTTGAACTTAATTTGCCATCCTTTTTGGGACTGCATCCAGTTTTCAATGTGGAATTGTTGAGACCCTATTTTCCTCCTTTAATGGATATCTCCCAAGCTACTGAACACATTCAAGCTACAGAGTTAAATCCCTCTACTACTGCTCCAGTCTAGTGTGACCATGTTATTGAAACCATTTTAAAGCCTTTGAGAAATCATAACATTCCTTTGTATCGGGTGGTTCGAGCTAGTCAGCATTCTCATCAAGGCAAGTGGTTTACTAAGGAACAAATTGAAGAAAAATGTCCTCATCTGTTGTAGTAGATTAGTGCAATGGGGCCCATTGCCTCTTAAGGGGGGAGGAATGATCAGGATTAAAGTGGGAAAATACTGAAATCTAATTTTTCCAAAATTTCATATGTTTTAGTAAATTGCAATTTTGAGGGCCTTCGGTGCATTTTTGGGCAAATATGCTGCCCGAAAACATTACTGTTTTCAAAATTTGGTTCAAGATTATTTGAATACCTTTCCAACGCATCAAACGGTTTGTAATTCGGAGCTAGGATGAGAAAGTTATGCCTTCTGCAAGTGGACCTAAATTTTATATTTAGTTTTTTGATAAATTTTGATAGTTTTAATAGTTTAATTGTAATAAACATTATGATGACTCTTCATTTCAATTCCAAGGGATTTGTGTGACCCTTGGGATCCATCCGACTTGTATAAACTCCAATTTTGAATAGAATGGAGATATTTTTTCATTTACAATCTTGTTGTTCTCAATTTTCGTGTTGAATTCTACAATACTGCAGGTATCAGACCAGGTATTGTAATTTGGTTTTCATAAATCAGATCAGGTGATCCATATGATTCTAATTTTGAAAGAGACTTTGACAAGTTCTGTGAACAATACCTAGATGATACATCTACTTCTATTGAGGAATATAAAATGTACCGTGTTGATTTGAAATGTAAATATTATAAGAATCCTTCCTCTAAGAACTCTCATGCTAAAAATAAAGATTACACTCTTGAGCAAGATCATGTTGATGCTAAACCTTTGTCTTGTGATGGTTCCCTTCCATCCACTATTTCCTCCAATACCCATACATTTCCTAAAGCTTCCGAGTCTTCCAAATCTATCACAAATCTTTCATCCAACAAAGATCTTAAGGCTTTTCATGTGGTTCCCTATAGTTATCCTCAAGGGATACCTCTTAAAGAAACTCAAGCTAACCTTCACTTGGCTGCAAATACTTTCAATAATGCTAAACCTAAAGATCCTAAGTCTTTATGTGCTATAATGCCTACTTCAGCTAGTCCTTCACCATCTCTTCCAAAGTCTTCCATACAACTCCAACCTGCTTCCTTGTCCTTAGAAATGGGTCTGTGTCAAGAGGACTCTAAAAATGATAAAGAAAAGAACATAAAGAAAGATCAAGATTAAGAACCCTCCATGTCATCCAATCCTTTTCATGATGTCTCTTATCCATTTCATGCTTCTTTTGATCCTGCATGCCCTTCCTCATTCATTCCACCATGTCTTAAGACTTCTCTTGAGAAAGATCAAGCTACTACTCACACCGTTGAGCTTATTGAAAATCAAAATAACTTTACTACACTTGCGCTTTCCAAAGATGATAGTTCCATTAAGGTTATTAAAAATGGTGTTATTACTTCCGATGTTAAGCTTATTGAAAATCAAGCGAAAAATGATATGCTTATGCTATCCAAAGCTCCTTGTCAAGATCAAAGTCTTCCATCTTCTTATTCTACCATTCCATGTTCACTTCCACTTTCTACTCTTCCTAAGTCTTTGGAAGCTTTGAACAATCCTATCGAAGAAGTTGCTCCTATTCAAGATGTTCATGATCCTATTGCAAATCCTCATGCTCACTTTAAAGATGCTGATGTCCTTGGTTGTCATATAGATGTTGATAAACTTATAGATTATCCTTTTGTGTCTTCCATGTCCATTCTTGGACCTCCTCCACCACTAATAAGGGCTTCACATCTTCCTTCCATCTTGGGCCCTTATGTCCCTTCACTTTCCCCTCCTAGCTCTCCTAATTTTTCATCCATATTGGGTCCTTATGTCCCTCCATCTCCTATCTCTCCTCAAGATCAACATAGATGCATACCCTTGAATCCTTTTCATCCACTCACCCATCTAAACCAGTCATATCATCCTTCTTCTTCCACAAGTCCCAACTCTTTTGGAAGTAACTTGAATGTTTAGTATAAGAAAAAGAAGCAATACAAGAATCCATCAAAAAAAGATCACCATGTCTCCTCTAATCGACATGGAGGCATAAAGTCAAAAGAGATATCTAAGAAGAAAACTACAAGACAAGTATGGGTTCCAAAATCCATCATTGAAGATATTCTCTCTAAATCATCGAAAAGAAATGAAAAGCCTATGGCTATATGGATTCCAAAGTCTCTCTTGAAAGAGTCTGATGTTAATAAACAAGTGAAGTTGACATTCAAGCCTCCAAAGGCTTCCACTTTATCTTCTTCCAAAAACATTCTTCCATTCCATGGACCCAAACAATAACCTCTACTATATGTTCACCATATTCCTTCACATGTTCCTTCATTCATGTTTCCTCCATCCCCTCACCACCCTTCAAGGTGTGTGTGTTGATGTTGATCTTGCCTTCCTTTCCATCTACCCTTTCACAATCCTTCCATTCATTATCCTTCTACTTTCTATTCATTATCCGTCATTTTTCTTTTCCATCTTCCTTTCCCTATAAGCATCTTTGAGCATATCATTTTGAATCCTTGACATATCATGGTTTATCCTTTCAAGGACCATTATCTAAAAATCTTTCCTTCTTCCAAAAAAAAAAGTTTCAAAAAATAGAAAAAATTCAAATTTTTTTTTTGAAAATGTGCCTTGGTGAAAACTTGGAAACAGGCACCTTGGTAGAAAAAGTAAAGAGAAATAAATTCATCCTATGGTGAAAACAACTCTCTTGTGGTGCCTTGGATAAGTACCATGATGAAAACCTGGCAATCAGGCATCATGCGTAGTTCTTCTACATGTTTCATCCATTTCATCTTCGCTCTTTGATCTTGGCAATATTGACCTATACAAGAACATTTGGCTATCTTGTGAGCTATCTTACGATGATCTTGCTTTCATTCCTTTCATGTTTAGCCTTCATATTCATTTTCCTCCATTCATTCTAGCCTTTTGCTATCCTTTTCCCCTTTGGTCTTGATCTAATAAAAAAGAGTAAAAGATGATGCTATGAAGCCTCTTGACATGTCTACTCCTTTGGACTGCATCCTTTCCTTCTTTTGGATTACGCTTTTGTGACTTATCATATGCTGGCCTTTCATTACTTTTCCAAATGTGCTTTACATGAGATTTTTTTCCTAGCTTGGGTACTCTAGAGGAGTTTGACCTTGAGGATTTCTTCCCTCCATTCGCCTTCATTCTCCTTTCCTCCATCTCATTCACCAGCTTGCTCATCCATCTTGTCCCTCACCTTGCCACATTTTGGAACTACACGAGGTGATCTTGCTCATGAGTTTAATGCTCGTTCTATCTAGGGACATCCTTTGTATATACTTATTGATCCTAAAAAAAACTCCCCAAAAAATGGTATTGTTGCCCAAAATTTCCCTATCATTCCCTTTTTGGCTGCATCCTGTTTGTTCCAAGAAATGCTCAAGTGTCAAAACCCTCTGTGTTTTCTACATTTTAGTGTCGAAGGTCCAGTGTGTTTTCTGCCTTTTGGCCCAACAACCCAATGTGTTTTCAACCTTCTCTCTGAAGGCTCAGGATGTTTTTGACTTTTGGTCCAAAAATTCTCTATGTTTTTGACCTCCAATTTGAAAACCCTCTATGTTTTCAACCTTCAAGTGCGCAACTCTGATCAAGTGGGTCCTAGTTCCTCATAGCCATGCAAGTGCAGTGGAGATCCAATGACTGTCACATAATCTCATGGAATCTTTTGAGCCCATGAGATCATGCGACAATGGTCAGATTAGAATCTTAGTGGGTTGACATTTTTTGAGTGAAGTGGCATATTTCCTAAGCATGCCATCACGACCAGGTGGGTCCCAGTTTCTAACATCACCGCAGGGCCAGTCAGCAGTCAGCAAGCAATAGTTTCATGTTGGTCACATGATCGCATGGGATCTTTCGATCCCATGCGCCCATGTGACTAACTGTCAGTAGGTAATGGGTAGCATCTTGTGGTTGGTTGCATGATCACAAGTGGCCTCTTGACCACATGTGACCATGTGACAAGTGGTTAATGGGTCTTTGGCAACTGCTGGTGGGTCCTCTAGTGGTGATGTGTTCGGTCTGTGATGGGCTAGAGGTACAACATGGACCCTCTTAAATTCAAGATCTACGGTTGTCACATGTTTGCATGGGATCTTTCGATCTCCTGTGATCATACAACCACCGTTAGATCCTCTTGATGCTTTCAGGCAATGTTCTTGTGGGTCTGACTGATGTGGTCAGCTCTTGTTGGGCCACGTGGTGTAGGTGGGATATTTTGTGGGCCTTAGCATCTATGTGGCAGGCAGAGGCAAGTTTTCAAAGGCTTGTCACATGATTTCATGAAGGCTTTTGAGCTCATGTGATCATGCGACCATTGCTATGTCAAAGCGGCATGGCCTATTTTTGTAGGCTTCTTCTGAGAGAGATGTTTGCAAGTGCGGGTAGCTAGAAACTGATGATTTTAGAGGTGGTTGTAGTTGGGAGAATTTGCAAAAAATTTAGACTGCAATTTTTGGGTCCTTTTGAGGATTTGAAATCGAATTTGAGCATTCATGGCTTAGTGGGCTTGTAGGGAGGTAGATGGATCAAGGTTGTTGATCTGCAGGCAGGATCAATACAGGAATGGGCATGCAAGGAGAAATATCTGATCAGTTGAGATATTTACAGAGTACATTTATGATTAGAAGTGACTGGTTTAGGGTTGGATTATTTTATGTAGATTTATGTAACTCTGGTTAATTTTGACTCCTGCCTGCGTGCAGTGAGGGGTGTATATAATTTGTTTTTTGGAGCCTTAGTGCTCAGAGAGTTCACATTTTGTAAAAAGGAAAGTTTCTTTCCTAGAAAGCTATCTGAGACACTTTTTTGTCCTCTGGTTTTCTACTCTTTGTAATCTCCCATTGATAATTCAGATATCGAAAAGTATTTTTTGACACTCTTGTTGTCCTCATGCCTTCTTATGTGAGTTATCTCTTGTTGGATTGAAGTTTATGAATGTTGTCAATAGAAATTGGGGTTCCTGGTTCCTCTCACTTTCTATGATTTTGTGTGTTACTGTGTCTAATCTGATTTAGATATTTTGTGGGTATGCAACAACCCCTAGCAGTCTTGTCTCATTCCTACACCTAGTTATAGAGGAGGATGTTTGTTTGTAGGTCATAGGTTGAGTCTTCTATTCAAGCCTTCCTATGAAATAATTATGCAAACCTATCTAGTGAGTGGTGACTTATTAGACCTAATTCCTCCATTGGCTTCATCCCTCTATACTGAGATCCAAACCCTAGTTTCGGTGCATCATCCAGTAGGTAGTTTGCTTTCCTGTTATTTCTCTTTCCATGTATTCCTTCTATCCCTTTCCCTCAAAAGATTTACTTTCCTGTCTAAGAGAAAGCTAAGGTGACTATCCAAGAGGAACCAGCCTAGAACTTGGAGGTCTCATCTCGGTTAGAAAAGGTCCCACAACCTTGAGATGATTCCCTTGTTATACTAGATTATCAAGACCAAGAGAGCTTGAGATCAGAGGCACAAATTTAGTGTATAACATTTCTGGCACACCCGGTGGGACCAAGAAGTCATAGTTTTCATAGTTCTTGTTGGTTTTGATATGCATCTAGTAGGTTGCAGACCTTTGAGAGGTCATTGTTTTGCATATCTGGCGACTTGAAGTTCACATCCACTGGTTTCAAGCAGATTTAGTACCTAGGATGGATTACCATCCTTCTTTTCATGAGGGTATCCCTTCATTTCATGGAGGCCAGCAATAGTCATCTCATGCTTGCCCCCCCCACCCAACTTCCAACATCATGGTAGCATCAATAAAAATACTAAAAACCTCAAGGGGAGATGCTTTCCCTAAAAGAGCATGTTCGTCATGCCCAGATCCAACAACAACAAGCTTTGGCCTAGTAGGATCAAGGTTGCAGGAGGTATCTAGCAGAGCAATACAAAAGAAATGAGGCCATGCTTGCTGAGGGGCTGCAAGCACAAAAAAAACACTATGAGGAGGTGCTAGAAACACAAAGGGGGCATATGAAGACACAAGCAAAGGAGTAGTTTGATGCTAGATGGAAGAAGTGTGAAGAAATCATTGGAGGACAAAAAAAAAGTCAAGCAACCCTTACAAGCAACCTGGCAACACTACACAAAGTTTACAAGGAAAACCTGATTAAGGTTAGTGTTGCTATAGCTGAGAAAGAGGAAGATTTTCAAAGAACATTAGCAGCTCAGAGGGTTTCTTATGAGGAGTTGGAAATTCATAAGAATAATTATGAAAAGGTGGTCCAAGACCAAAAGGTTTTGATGGAGGCCATGTTTGATAGAGGTAACGAATTTCAGATTGAGAAAGAAAAGGAACTAAGAGCTCATGAGGAGTTTCATGAGAGAGAGCTACAGGATCTCAAACAAAATATTGGATCCCTGGCTTCTACAACTGAAACATATAAAAGAGGCTATCAAATGCAGGTTGAGAAATGCTCTCAACTAGAGGAAGAAAAGGAGATCATTGAGCAAAAGATTGCTGATCTAAGGGAGGCTCTCTCTGAATAGGTTAAAATAAATAAGTCCTCAACAAATCATGATAGTGGTGCTGACAATAGTATACTTCTCCTACAAGAGAATCTAGAAGAAGAAGAGGAACATCAATTCTGGGACAAAATGGAGTACTTTTGCTTGCATCTTGATGACAAGCCCACACTTCCAGAGAACACCTACAATCTACAGGAGATAGTCATTTCCAATCAGCATAAGGAGGAGATCAGTCAAACTAAATTAATCTCTCAAGAGCCTGAGTTTATCACGGAGAGCTCCAAGTCCAATGTCTCTCATGGTTGTCCTATTAGGTATTTCGCCAGGATGGGTGCTATCGAAGATCAAGTGGCACCAACCCCTCTACATGTCCCTCTGTCAAAGGCTAAGGCTAAAAGTAAACCAAATCAGCTTGTTGTCCCCATTGACCAAGTAAGTAAAGTCTCATCACTGCTTTCTGTTTCTCCTTAGAATGATGGTGCCTATGATCAGCTTGACCAAGTGAGAAAAATCTATATAAGCCAGATCTTTGTCAAGCAGGTGATTCTGCATGTCTCCTGTATTTATCTTTTAATAGCTTTCCAGGAACATGTGGATTATTGTAAGCTGAGAAGGATGGGAAGCTATTTTTCACAACCAGTGAATGGTTTTGTTTAGCTAGGTCTTTGCACTAGTTAGTTTAGGCTAGGTTAGCTTCCCTACTTTCTAGATTAGTTTTTTTTTTTGGTTTTCCAAGAAGTGCTCGAGCACACTTTTGTCTCTGTCAAGTTTTTGTGCTCAAGAAATGACCCCATGCCCAATGGATTGTCAAGGAAATAGGTCTAAATGTCTAGTAGGCTGACATCTTGTAGAGGTCACCAAAATGTTGCCCAAAATTTCCCTATCATTCCCTTTTTGGTTGCATCCTGTTTGTTCCAAGAAATGCTCAAGTGTCAAAACCCTCTGTGTTTTCTACCTTTTAGTGTCGAAGGTCTAGTGTGTTTTCTACCTTTTGGCCCAACAACCTAGTGTGTTTTTGACCTTCTCTATCAAGGCTTAGGAGGTTTTTGACTTTCGGTCCAAAAATTCTCTATGTTTTCAACCTCCAGTTTGTAAACCCTCTATGTTTTTGACCTTCAAGTGTGCAACTCCGATCAGGTGGGTCCTAGTTCCTCATAGCCGTGCAAGTGCAGTGGAGATCCCATGGCTGTCACATAATCTCATGGAATCTTTCAAGCCCATGAGATCATGTGACAACGGTCAGATTAGAATCTCAGTGGGTCTACATTTTTTGAGTGAGGTGGCATATTTCCTAAGCACTCTATCGCGACCAGGTGGGTCCTAGTTTCTAACGTCACCACAGGGCTATTTAGCAGTCAGCAAGTAATGGTTTCATGTTGCTTGCATGATCACATGGGATCTTTTGATCCCATGCACCCTGGCAACTAACCATCAATAGGTAATGGGTAGCATCTTGTGGTTGGTTCCATGATCGCATACGGGCTCTTGACCGCATACGACCATGCGACAAGTGGTCAATAGGTCTTTGGCAGCTACTGGTGGGTCCTTAGGTGGTGATGTGTCTAGTCTATGATGGGCCAGAGGTATAACATGGACCCTCATAGATTCAAGATCTACGGTTGTTGCATGTTTGCATGGGATCTTTCGATCTCATGCGATCATGCGACTGCCATTAGATCCTCCTGATGCTTCCGGGTAGTGTTGTTGTGGGTCTGACCAATGTGGTTCACTCCTATTGGTCCACATGGTGTAGGTGGGATATTTTGTGGGCCTGAGCATCTATGTGGTAGGCAGAGGCAAATTTTCAAAGGCTTGTCGCATGATTGCATGAAGGCTTTTGAGTTCATGCGATCATGCGACCATTGCTATGTCAAAGAAGTGTGGCTTGTTTTCATGAGCTTTCTTCTAAGAGAGATGTTTGCAAGTGCGAGTAGCTAGAAATTGATGATTTCAGAGGCGGTTGCAATTGGGAGAATTTACAAAAAATTTAGACTACCATTTTTGGGTCCTTTCGAGGATCTGAAATCAAATTTGAGCATTCATGGCATAGTGGGCTTGCAGGGAGGTAGATGGATCAAGGTTGTTGATCTGCATGCAGGATCAGTATAGGCATGGGCACGGAAGGAGAAATATCTGATCAGTTGAGATATTTATAGATGACATTTATGATCAGAAGTGACTAGTTTAGGGTTGGATTATTTTATGTAGATTTATGTAACCATGGTTAATTTCGACTCCTATGTGCGTGTAGTGAGGGGTGTCTATAATTTGTTTTCTGGAGCCTTAGTGCTCAGAGAGTTCACATTTTGTAAAAAGGAAAGTTTTTTTCCTAGAAAGCTATCTAAGACACTTTTTTGTCCTCTAGTTTTCTACTCTTTGTAATCTCCCATTGATAATTCAGATATGGAAAAGCATTTGGTGACACTCTTTTTGTCCTCATGCCTTCTTATGTGAGTTATCTCTTATTGGATTGAAGTTTATGAATGCTGTCAATAGAAATTGGGGTTCCTGGTCCCTCTCACTTTCTGTGATTTTGTGTGTTACTGTGTCTAATCTGATTTAGATGTTTTGTGGATATGCTACAACCCCTAGCAGTCTTATCTCATTCCTACACCTAGTTGCAGAGGAGGATGTTTGTTTGTAGGTCATAGGTTAAGTCTTCTATTCAAGCCTTCCTATGAAATACTTATGCAAACCTATCTAGTGAGTGGTGACTTATTAGACCTGATTCCTCCATTGGCTTCATCGCTCTATACTGAGATCCAAATGCTAGTTTCGGTGCATCATCCAGTAGGTAGTTTGCTTTCCTGTTATTTCCCTTTCCATGTATTCCTTATATCCCTTCCCCTCAAAAGATTTACTTTCCTATCTAACAGCAAGCTAAGGTGAATATCCAAGAGGAACCAGCCTAGAACCTGGAGGTCTCATCTCGATTAGCAAAGATCCCACAACCTTGAGATGATTCCCTTGTTATACTGGATTATCAAGACCAAGAGAGCTTGAGATCAGAGGCACAAATTCAGTGTCTAACATGTTTATTGTTAAAAATTCTAAAAATAAAAAAAATGTCTTGAAAAAATGATCATCTTAGTGAAAATCTAGTAATAGACGCTTTGATGTATTTCCAATATATATATATATATATATATTACAAAAAGTACTAAAAAAATCAAAAATTCAAAATGTTGAAAAAAATAGAAAAAGTACCTTGGTGAAAATCTAGAAACAGGGGCCTTGGTAGCAAAAATACAAAAAAATTATAAAAAGTCCTAAAAAAAAAAAAAAAAGAGAGGAAAAAATTGCAATAAAATCCAAGTGGTGAAAACCTAGAAATGGGCGCTACTTGAAGCCTTTGCAGCTTTGTTTCTGAGCACGCGTCCTCGACACTTAGCCTTTCTCCATCATGCCTTATTGTTATTGCCTTGGTTTGGAATTGGTCTTTGTCTTTGTCTAGGAGGCATCACTATGTTAGCTTTGGTCTCTTGGATGTGTTTGTCTTTAGGTCATCTCGCAAATGGTGTTTTTCAACACCACCCTAGCTATGTTTTTCAACACAACCCTGACGTCGAGTGTTTCTCAACACTTCTCAGTTTGGTCTTACCTAGTTTTGTCATGTGACCTTACCTTCTTGCAAGCATTCAATCCTTATCCTCAAAACTCAGTATCAGTTAACACAATTAAATTTTTAAACACAACACTTAATGCTTGAGTTATGTCATGATATTTTCTTTGTGTGCTGACTGTTATTAATTTTTGTTGAGTGTCCTTGTCTAATAAGTCTCTATGTGATGCATAGCTAGAGGACTTGGGGCATGGGACATGTTTTTATTTGCATTCTTCTTGTGGGCGTGTTCTTGAAGATCTTGAGTGTCTCTTGTTGTTCCCTTGAAACACTTAGGAGATTTGAGACATCATCCTTGACTGTTTTTGCACAACTATTCTTATGGTCATTTTGGCATATTTGCCTTGATGCAAGCGTGGTTTTTCTACATTAAATTGGGTAACCTAACATCGAAGTCATCTTGACCTTTATGTCTTTGATGCTTATGTTAGAATCTTTCCACATTCCAATCTGATATAAATCACATTCATATCTTCACAGTTGCATTTGTAATTGGTGATGGTTGTGTGATTTTTTGATGTATGTTAATAATGGCCCAATGATGAGAATAAGTTCTTTGACATTCTGTAATGAATGATGAACAAAAAAATCCTATGTTAAAATTGTTCTGTTGCAAGTACACCTTTGCATTTTCATGTAGCTTGCATTGTTAGACTTCATGTTAAATTTGCATTTTTAGGCTGCATTATGAGTTTGAGAGGATTTTCCTTATCTTATTTCATGATCTCAATCAAAATTTCCCATCTTAAATAGTTGATTGATTTTGAGGCATTCTTTATCTTGAGGCAGATTCTCTTTCTTCTCTCCATTTTTTTTCACATCTTCCAACCTTTGATCTTCTATTCGCTTTCATCCCACTTATTTTCTTCTAATTCAACCTTGGGTCATAATCATTCATGATCTACCTTGGTTTTGTGATTCTTAGATCTTTCATCTTGCATCAAGAACCTTATTTTTAGTTCAATTTGATCAAGTTTACTGATTTACTATTTCTGCTCTATCTCATTTTGATTTCAATCACGAGGAGGTAGTACCTATCAAAGTTCAATCTTTCATTCAGTTTTATCAATTCAATTCTTGCTTGAGATTCTTATCTCCTATTTGAGACTTGACTATCACTTAATAGCAACGGTGTTGGTCTTGTCTTTTAGCTTATCTTTGTCTTGACATGTTCCCAGAATGATCACATGTCTAGATTGTTTTGTGATCCCAAATCAACCTCACATTTCAATTTTTCTTTGGGCACATGTGTTCCCAGAATGATCAAACATTACCCAAAGAGGGGCAAATGTATGCACCCTAAAATGGTCACCTAGACTTTGGGCCCCATTCTTCATTTTATCAATGTTGGATTATTTTATCAATTTTCTAAATCAATCATTTTTAATATTTTTAATTCAAATCAATTTATTTGATCAAATTGTAATTAATTTAAATATTTTAATATATTTCCCAAGTTTTATTTAATCGAGAGAACATGCTCGCTTTTAATTAAATAAAAATCTCTGTTAATTCAATAAAAAATTATTTAATTAAATCATCAAGTCATCTATTTTAAATCTTATTTTAATTAAAAGAATAAATATCTTTCAAATAAATAAAAATCTTTTAATTAAATATTGGAACCCACTTTGCTAAAAATAATAAATAATAAATAAAAATAATAAAGTAAAGTGCACTTTCCTATGAGATAGAATCTTTTGACTTTTTGAAAAAGGTTTTTGCCTCTTAATCTCTTCCACACATCTTTTTCCCTCTTAATTATGTCCATTGATTTTGCCTCTTGAGCACATGGATCAACCAAGATTTCATCTCCACCATTGCTCATTTCTTTTTGCCTCTTAATCTTGACCGTCCAAGATTCTTTATAAGGAGCCCTCTCCTTCTCATTTTCATATCTCATTTTCATATAGGTGCATTTTGGGAATTGTTATGTTACAGGTTTGAAGAGCAATTTTGGGGAAGATACTTGAGCACTTGAGCTTGGATATTGAAACTTCTCTTTTCTTGTATTCTTCTCTCATGCCCCATGGCAATCCATTAGATTAATCTTTCATTTTCATATTAGATTAGATTCATATTTCCTTTTATAGATTAATATTGCACAAGCATTTTCTTTCATAGATTAATTTGCATTTTTATCATATAGAATAGATCTCATTTCTATTTGCATGCATCTTTGAATCTCTCATTTTATGGTGTACTTGCATGGGCACAAACATAGGTCAAATCTGAGGGGCTCCATTACAAACCCTTGCACTCCATGAATAGAGAGCCATGAGTCACTATTTGAGATCTCATTCTTGAGAGATCTTGGATGTAATGATTGATAGAAGTGTGACAACATTTTATCACACAGGACCAAGTTCACAAAGTACGACCTCGGTCTCAATTATCAAACTTGAGGCTCAAATTTTCAAGGACATTTGATCTATGAAGGTACAAATTTATAGGGGTTTAAACCTTTGTGGCCACAAAAATATCACCAATACTTCACCAACACACTATAAGAAGAGCTAGCACACTATAGGAATAACCCCACTCCATACTCTTGATTATTTGTCAATTATAAATAATTATTTAAATAATTAATAAATAAATTTACTAGTCAAATAGAGGACTATATTTGAAAATGTAGACAAATATGTTTTTTCTATATAAGATGAAAAAATGATACACTATAACTAGCACACATACATGACAACAAAAATATTAACAAGGCTCTTTTTAATTGAGAGTTCATTTTAGGTTGATTATATGTTAGTGGAAACTTTTATACTCTTCTTATTATTTTACAAGTTATATTATAGAAAGTGGAGAATTTGTGTGTCATTACAAATCTTATTCTTGGAAAAAATATTGTTATTTTTTTTGTAGGTTGTCCACTAAACTCTTTTTATTTTTTCCATCTATTTGTTTCAAATTATCCTCTAATTTTTTCTTCAAGGTATTTTGAAATCTTATTCAATTTTAAACTAATACAACAATCTACTCTCATTATTACTTTGAATTTTTATCTTTCATTTGTAAGTTCTATTGTTTTCTTTTAACTAGATCTATATTGTGGTTTGTATATAAATAGTTAAAATTTTACATAATATCAAAGCACATGGGAGTTAGAAAGAAAAATCATAAAATACATCTTATAGGTATTGAAGATTAGAGTTATGCAATGTAATTTTTATTATATTTAGGGTGATTGTATTATTATACTCTATATACTAATGAGTTGTGGTATAGTTTCATTTATATGACAAGTAATCATGTATCTTCATAATTATTTTTCTTATATCTTTGTTAAGGTAACCTTAGAGAGACATTTTTATTTGAAGAAAAGGATAAATAATGACCTACTTGAGAAGGATATAGTACCCCATATCCTTGGACTCATTCCTGAGCCAAGTGATTATGAATAGGGTAATGCATGGTTGAGTAATATTAATACGGTGTATGGACTAATGTATATTACTATTTCTAAGGATACTCTATATTATATATAGGACATAGAGAACCCTTTCATTGCTTGGCCAATCATCCAAAAACTATATGAAGATATTTAATCTTGATTGAAAATGATGTATCATTAAAGGATTAGGCTTTTATGGGTGATACACATATTTTTGTTTCCACATATTGTACAGAACTAGATACTCATAAGAGTTATTTTTTTGTCATTAGTTATGAGGAAGTCATATTTTTCATTAAAGTGATTTGATAATGAAGGAAAGACGTGTTGGTACAGAAAGTAAAGCTATTCGATAAAGGAAATAAGAAGACAAGTAATTTTAGTAAAGGCAATGCAAGTTTAGGCACTGAGCAAGGTGGAATCGATCAGCAAGAACTAAGTTTTACCAAGAAATACCATCAACCAAGAAAAGAAGAGGAGATAATTAATGAGATAAAGAAAATGTGTGATCAAGCATAGTAGGCTGAGACAAGGAGAATTTTGAAGGGCATTGAATTTAGACACCGAATAGAAAATAGTTTACAAATCTTTAGGAGATCATGTAACAAAACATTTGAGATTGAAACATAATGGTTACACATGATTCCAAGATGAGATCTACCAATGAGAATAAAGTATGAAATATGCATTGGAAGAGTAACCAATGCTAGCACTTCTTGAACAAATGATTCTAGAACACCTTGCACTAGTTCTAGAATTGAATATAAGTGGATCTGAATGTAAAGAATAGAGAGAGAGCATGGTATGAATGAAAGATTAGATTGCATGTGTGAAGAAGATTATTGAGAAGGTGATAAAAAGAGAAGCCACTGAGTATAGAGAAGTGAAGAACATATACAGATTGTCATTTAGAAGTGAATCTAATGAGTATTGAATTATTAGTGTGAAACGTACACAGTATAAGGTAATGAGTTGTTGAGCATAAATAATTTGATAAGCATATAAATGATGAAATTTTGATAGAAAAATTAGTGTTGCTGATTAGAGAGTAATCAAAATTATAAAGTCTCTTAATTGAGTTGATCCTAGTAGATCTTATTTTGTATTGTGATATTGCTATCAGGATTTAACTCTGTAGTTTTTTTGAGTCAAACTCATTGACCCATGATACATGAGTAGTGGTTCACCCGAACCCATCTCTCATGAGAATGAAATGGAACACTTAGCACTCATTGGATCTAGGTGATGCTCACAGAGGTGAATCACTCAGACTTCCTGGGAGGTCACCAATCCCAGTACTACTCCAACTTGAGTGCGCTTAACTATGGAGTTTCCTCCATCATTAAACCCACTCTACTTGAATCCTCATTTGAAAAACTTTCAACAAGTATTGTGCCTTATGAACCATTCATTAGAAATCCCCTTAAGCTCATCAATTGATAAGTAGGAGATATTTTCCATAGCAAGTCAAATTGTGATATTGCTATCAGGATTTAACTGTGTAGTTTTTTTTAATCAATCTCATTGACCCATGATTCATGAGTAGTGCTCACCCGAACCCATCTCTCATGTGAATGAAATGGAACACTTAGCACTCATTGGATCTAGGTGATGCTCATAGAGGTGAAGCACTGGGACTTCCCGGGAGGTCACCCATCCCAGTACTACTCCAGCTTGAGCACACTTAACTGCAGAGTTTCCTCCATCGTTAAACCCACTCTACTTGCATTCTCATTTGCAAAACCTTCACCAAGTCTTGTTCCTTATGAACCATTCATTATAAAGCCTCTTAAGATCATCAATTGATAAGTAGGAGATATTTTCCACAACAAGTCAAATTGTGATATTGCTATCAGGATTTAATTATGTAGTTTTTGAGTTAAACTAGTTGACCCATGATTCATGAGTAGTGGTTCACCTAAACCCATCTCTCTTATTTTGTAAATCATTTAACCAAGTGAAACTCTTAGATTAGAATTGTTAAATCCTTTCATAAAATACACTTAATAGTCTGAATAATCTTAACTATGTTAATACTCTTAATAGGGTAAGATATCAGAAATAGCTAATGTTGTAGCTCTAACTGAGAAAACTTTATACTAAAGTAGTGAAGTGTTGTGGGTCTCATCCCCACCACAATTTTTATCCTCTAACAAGGATTTCTATGATACCAGATGCTTGTGTTATGAGTTATTTATTGAAATTTTTGTATGTTTCATGTGATGCATTAAAATGTTAAGGATTCAGTAAATGATTAAGAATGAATGTTTAATTTTTTTGTAAAGTATTTTACAATACTGATTCACCCCTCCCATTTTAGTACTCACCTTTTCATACTTAGTCCAATAATTGGTATCAAAAGTTAGTCTCTTATTAAGAAGTTTAATCACTTTAGATAAAATATCTAGAAAGATGGAAATCTATAAGTATGAAAGGATAATTGAGAACATGGAAATGGAACTTGAGATGGCTAATAAGAAGGTTGAAGAATTGAGAAAAAAACTAAAGAACTCATTCAACAAGAGAAAGGAGTTCACACAACAATTGAAAGATACCTAAGATCAGGTTGAGGAACTTGAAGAACAATCATAATGAAGTGTGTCTAATAAATTAAATGCTATAATATCAAAATGACCTGAAAAGAACAAAAATATAGTTGATCAAGTAAAATTTTTGAAAAGAGAAGAAGAAGCACAGTCAGCAAGAATGTGTGAAATCATGGAACAAAAAAGGAAAAGATGAAGATGAAAAAAGGTTAGTTGAAGAAGAGAGAAGGGAGGTGAATACAAGAATATATGAGAAAGATAGGAAAATAATAAGGTTGACACAAACTCACTACAACATGATAGACCAACTAGTTAGTTTAAATCAGGAAATTGCAAGGAGAGTAGGAGAGATTGCTAACCTGAGAACTAAGAATGAAAATATAAAGAACGATCTAAAATGTGGGAGAGATGTTAATGAATTATTGAGAAGAGATGAAGAAGCATTGAATATTCTATATGAACAACTGAGAAATCAAAGACAACCAAGAGACACTTTTGGACTTGGATACAATGCAAAAAATACCATCAAGAAGGGTGATTCCTCTGAACAAGTAGCCAACCGAGATGATGCTACTACCCAACCCAAGATAAAGAAGACTACATGTTATCATTGTGGGAAATCAAGACACACAAAAAATGTTTGGAGAAGAAGAGGAAATCCGCCAAATACTCCTAAGTTTAATGGTCATTTTTATAATTACAATAAGTATGGTCATAAGGAATTTGAATGTAGAATTAGAGTTAATAAAAATCTAAGGAAGCCAAGATTTTAAGGTTACTATAACAACTGCAAGAGATATGGTCATAAATATGGAGAATGCAGATCATAAAGAAGAACTAAAAAATGGGTCCCTAAGTGAAAAAATGTTGCAAACAACCCACAAGGACCAACTATACCATGGGATTATAATACAAGAATCACTTGTACTACATGTGGAAGATTTGGTCACATTTCTGAAAATCCCTTTAGGATGCATCATGTGAACAATAGGAAATCATGAAGAAACACTAGAATGGCTTGTTTCTACTTTCCCAAGTTTAGTCACCTAGCTAAGGACTAGAGGTACAAAAATAAGGATTCAACCGAGGACCAAATGAGTGAAAAGATTGAAGTTATCATTGAATATATTGGAGAGAAGATGAATAAGACATGGATCAGGTGCCCCCATCTTTAGTTAATCGGTGAAAGGTATGTATAGGAGTTGATAACCTATAGTTTATCTTAAATTGGTTCCTAGAATTACTACAAAGATCCATATTAGCATACTAAGATATATTTGGATATAATTTTTGAAGTTAATATTTTATATGTTGATTGGTAAAGTGTATGAATTATTTTACTCCATTCCATGAAGTAAAGTGTAGCTGGGATATCGATGAAATGAAGTAGGTTAGGAGAATTTAATGCAATTTTTATAGCCATTGGATTCCCTAACATGGGAATAAATATAAATAGAGGGTTTTCTATTTCATTTTTACCTTACACTTTCACAAGCACTTGAAGCATTTAATAGAGAAGAGATCATTGGGAGATTTAGAGAAATCAATTGAGCATTTCAAGTATCTAAAAAGAACATTAAAGGTATTTAGAGCATTTACCAAGTTGTGCTCATAGATTATAATTGTTATTAAATTGGAACACTAGTGTTTGTTGAACATTCCTATGATCAAGATGGCATCCAAGATACAAAAACTAGTAATTGTTGAGAAGATTGATCTTGCAAATTTGAAGTATAAATTGCCTCCCACTATTTCTATGGAATTTGACAAAGTCGGAGCCTTATTCTCAATCTCACCAAAGGTAATTCTAATTGCTGACATCCACACCTTCATTCATTGAAAACTCAAAGATATGTGCCAAGGATAAATTGAAACATCTTATCAAAATTTGTGTGAGAATGGGAATTTGAAAATTGACCATACACATTTACAGACCAAGGGTTTGGGCCATGCTATTCATGTACCAACAGTTCTCAAACATGAATGGATGAGTATAGTACTAATTTGAGTAGATGATCAGTTCATTTGGGTCAATGAACCAATGAAGATCACAAAAGATGTCTTGCACATAGTCACTGGATTTCTAGTGAGTGATATCTCGAGGGCTTATAAGCAAACTGACAAGAATAAGTTAAGTGATCTAACTAAATCCAAATGGGATGTAAGTAGACTGAATTTATCGACTATAGAAGACCTTGAATTGAAGTTTTAATATAACATCATATACTGAAGGATATTTCAATCATCTCAGGTAGATAATGTGTTAGAAATAGGGAATACTAAGAGGGGGGGTGAATCAATATTCTAAAAACTTTTACTTTTTCCCAATTATGGATATAACAAATTAACTTGATACATGCATAACATAATAACAGTTAAGGAAATGAACTCATAACACATTATTTGTTCTTGAGGAAACCCTGGCCGAGGGAAAACCCCAATGGGCATGGTACCCACAAAGATCCACTAATCAAAAGTATCTTGTTAAGGATGTTGACCCTATTAAGAGCCTATTACATGCATATAGTGTCTTAGTCTTGATTAATGGACTTTAGGCCTTATTAGAAGCCTCAACCCTGCTAAGAGTTGGTGGTACAAAATATGATTACTAGATGATCCTACTGCTCAAACAAGTAATGTACAATGATTACTGAATAAAAAATATGGCAAGGTACATAACCTTATACTTCTTTCTTTCTTTCACAACTTTACATTAATATCTTCTTCGCTTATACTTTCACTATATCATCTATATCATTACAATTTCTTTTCACATTTACATATGCCTCATATATACAAGTTATTAAGACTAATAGCTCTTACAGTCAGCTTGACAAAAGAATTATACAAAATACATATTTACCGAAGGGTTAACATCTAGGCTGTCATCCCTTTGTATTGTTAAGACATTATTTTGATAAACAAAATAATCCCTTAACTCTTTACCAATTCTGTCTTCATATTTTGTCCTATTGGCTTGACACTGTCTCTGGTAAAACTATCATAACTTAGTCCGTACATGTTGTACTAACTTTCACGCTCAGGTGAGTCTTCTATAGTCATCATAGTATCTATTTTCAAGTGTGTGAGCACTAAACTTACTCCAATTGTCATTGTTAATCAAAACTATGTTCGAGTACACCGGAAAAAACATTGTCTCATACTTAGACAATTTTTCTTTATGCTCTGTCATACTTGCTCTTTGTCAAATGTGATCTTCATGTAAATCATATGTTTCCATAATGAAAAAATCTAAGTATCTAACTCAGCCAAATTGCCAACAATCTCCCCCTTTGTCATTGGTGGCCACATATGAGAAAATTGGCTAAGTCTTAACACTTCAAAAAATCAAAATTGTGGCCATAACAAAAGTATATAACTTCACTATCCTTATGAATCCATATATCATATCTATATCCTGTACCCCCCCTAAGAATATACATTATTATCCTATATATCAATTTTATCCTAAATATCTCTTCCCCTTTGACAACAATGACAAAAATAAAGGGTGCCAAAACTGTGTTCAATAAAAAATGTCTATACCTTGATTCAATATTGTAGAGCCCATAGGCTTGCAACGCAATCTAAAAATTTTATCTTGATGCTCTCTATCTCCTTCTCCCATGTCTTCTTAATGGATTCTACAACACTAAGTAGTGCACACAGTCATAAGATGCTATTTCATAGGCTTGAAGGTTTGCAAAACTAAACTTCTGAAAAGATGTCTTTGATGAAAGACATTCTTCTAATTCTCCTTTAACAATGCTTAACTTAATGGAAATATACGCTCTTAGATGAGTGAATCTTTTTAGTTTCCTATCCTTTTCATCATGTAGAATCCTTATTTCATTGTTAATCTTATTGATTCTCTTCTCAATGTCCAATATCTTCACATTGAGGCTGGCTAGAAGATTTACCTCTGTCTGAATCTATGCTTCTTTTGTCTTAATCTTCTAAATTTATTTAGATAAAGGAGTCTCATATTTTGTACACTGAATGTACAAATTTTTACCTCTATCCAATTTTCTTCTAAATTCTTTTATACAAATGTCCAGGTTGTTAATGTCATTCCTAATATTTTGACTTATGTCAAGAAGTAATTTGGCCTCATAGGCTGTTTGTGCCTTCACTTTAGCTATATCAAATAAGTTAGTAAACTCATCATCAAATACATTCATAACTTTCCTAGCTCTTACACATGGATCTGCCTTTGCTATCTATGTAGTCACAATGCTTTGCAACTTCTCTATTAATTCCTTTAGTGATCCTTCAAGGCTTTTTACCTTCTTATTCTTCCTAATTATCTTGTTCAAAGATGTGATCAATTCCATCTAATCATCATCATCAACATCTTTTCCCAAGATTTCAAATATAGATCCTATTTATGAATTATTTCCAATCTCAGGTGTAAGACTAGTTTCTTATTGACTAGGAGCTTCTAATTGTTTCTATGTTTCCTTTCCTTCTTCAATCCTTGAATCTTTCTTCTCTTCTTCTCTAGCACTGTCCTGCTCTTCAAAAGTTGAATTGTCAACAATGTTTTCAAGATTCTTGAAAGGGTTATCATCACTATCTAAAGTGATCTTGGTTCCTTCCACATGCATTGACTCATCTTCAATGTTTATAGCTAGTAGAGAGGGAATTTTTTGATGCATTGATTCCTTATCTAGCTCTATTATTCCTGCTACACTAGAGTGTCTTTCAACACTAGATGTCATTATCTTGACAATGGCTTGATGTGTTTCTCTATTGATCTCTTCATGCTTACCTCCCATAATCTGAATGGTTCTTTTCTTTGTTCTTAGATGGTTGTTCAGTTCTTTCATGATCTCATTGAAATGTTCTTCATTTTTAACATCACATAATTTTCTTACAAGATTTTCTCTAATTTTATTGTCTTCTTCTATTGCTCTTTTCTTCCTGTTCACTAATTTCTCATACAAATCATCAGGTATCTTGCCCTGAATTGTGTCAAACTTCTTATTTGATTGTATCATGTGTCTCATAGCTAGATTTTCAAGATTCAATCTGTCTGAATAGTTGTAAAGATCATAATACTTGTTCATCTTTGATAAATCTCCATCTTGTATGATCTGCTCATTCACTTTTTCAATCTTTGGCTTCCATGTTTTCTTTTTCACTGGGGTTTCTTCATCATCTTTAATTTATGCTATCTTCCTATGTACTGGTGGTACAAAGGTCTTCTGCCTTTTGCCTGGTCTAGTAGCAATTTCTTTCATTCTTTTACTAGGTGTAGAAAAGAGTGATCTTGTGGATTTTCTAACTTCTTGATCTTTCTTAACTTCCTCAAATTCCTCAACTTTTACCTTAATTTGAGTATCTGTTGGCTGTCCTGCAACTAATGATAGGGGTAGAACAGACAAAACTTCCTTTTTTCCTATGTCTCTGATGGCTGTTGTTGTCTACTTAGAAATTAAAAATTCATGTTCTATCATCCCTGTGTGCTTTTGAATCCTCTTTATTGTACTTTCTACTCTCTTCTTAGAATATTTTTCTTCTAAGATAGACTTTACAAAGTTAAAGTTCTCCTCAAAAGTCACAAATCTATTACTGTGAATATCCAACTTGCTCTTAAGAAATCTACTCACATACTCTTATGCTTCATTTTTAGAAATTTCATAGCCAAGAGGGTCGATGAATTCTACTCTAGTTTCTACTACTTCAATGAATGTAAAGTCAATATCAACCATGACACATATCTCATTCTTATATTTCTCAACTAAAGACTATGGAATCCTTGATCTTCTTTTCATTAAATTCTGAAATGTTTTAATTACCAATACTACACTCTCATTGACCTTATCAATAAGATGTCTCTGTTGGCATTAAGCAGAATTGCCACTAGTGACAACACTTATTTGCATTCTGGATATAAACCGAGAAGACAGTCCAAACCGAGCAGACAGTGCAAACCGAGCAGACAGTGCAAACCGAGCAGACAATACAAACCGAGCAGACAGTGCAAACTGAGCAGACAGTGCAAACCGAGCAGACAGTGCAAACCGAGCAGACAGTGCAAACCGAGCAGACAGTGCAAACTGAGTAAGTTAGTACAAACCGATTAGGACAATGTAAACCGAGTAACATCTTGTCTACCGAGTCACCAGTACTTACCGAGTTCAAAACCTACCGAGTGATCAGTATGAACCGTGCCTTCACTTCTACCAAGTGCATGACGATGCCGAGTAATGCAGTGGACGCCGAGTATCAGAAAGTCACCGAGTCAATTTGAAGGAACCGAGTAACTACTTGGGCCGACTTAGCAGCACTTATGTTTATTTGTCAAGCTGACTGTGTAATTGTAATTGTAATTAATTGTTTGAGACTTGTATATAAACAATGTTGTAAAAATAAAAAGATGCAATGAAATGTATAAAAGTAGAATAGATGTGAAAGAAAAAGAAAGGCAGAACTAAGCGAATTACAGAAGGCTTCAGAAGTATAAGGTACAGCAAAGACAAATTCATCACAGAAGGTGATCAGTACATCAGAGAATCTCAATCAGCAATCCAGTTGTAAAGCAGAGATCTACTGTTTCATTCTAACAGGTGAATCAGTACTAAATCCTTTAACCGGGTAGACTTAACAGTCTTTGTAAAAATCTCTTTACCGAGTGCATACTTCACTGTATGTTTGTAAATCCTTTAACAGGGTGGATTTAGCAATCCTTATTGCTCCTAACAGGGCAGATCATCAGAAGTGATCAAATTGTAAGCCTTAACCGGCCAACTTTATTCTGCAGTATTAAAGCTTTGTGGGTTTCATCCCCACCCCAGTTTTACTTTCTTTTGAAAGGTTTCTGGGTAACCAAATCTATGTGTCATTATTGTGAATGCTTTTAAGTTTCATGCTTTCTGTATGCAAAGGTTAAAAGGTAAATTTCATGTTGAAATTGTAAGAAAATTTGGAGTTACTGATTCACCCCTCCCCTCTCAGTAACTCGGTTAATTCCTAAATATTTCCAACAATTGGTATCAGAGCAGCATTGGTTCTCAAGACAAAGCTTAACTAGCTTGAGCAAAGATCCAGGACAATGGAGGTATTCAAACTGAACAAGGTGATTGAAAATGAAAAGCTAGATCTGGAAATAGCCATAGCTAAACTCAAAGAAACAAAAGAACATCTTTCCCAATCCCTAAGGAGAAGGAAGGAACTTGCAAATCAGATGAATGATCAGAATTAAATTGAAGAAAAGATTGAAGATCTTCTTCCCTCAAATAACTCAGATGAAGCAAACAATGCTATCAAAGAACTCCTAGAAAAGAATGGGTCTTTGCAGGAAGAAGTGAGAAAATTGAAAAGAGAACAAGAACTACACTCTACAAGATTCTGTGAGATCTTGGAACAAAGAAACAAGTTGAAAGATGAATTAGATGGAAGAAACATTGAAGTCCAAAACAAAACCCTTCAGCTAAAAAATCTAATTGATCAGATCTCTCATACAAATGAAGAAATTCTAAATCTAAGATCAGAAATAGAAAACACAAGAGAAGAACTAAGATCTGAAAAGGAAACCAATCTAAGATTGATGGATGACCTAAATGCTGAAAAACAAATCAATGAAGGAATGCTGAAAAGTCAAGAAGACTTGAATCAGTTGTATGAACGAAATTTTCATAGGCAAAAAGGAAAAGCAAGACTTGGATACAAAGAAGAAGGCGAATCCTCTAAGCAAGGTACTCAAAGAAATCAAAAACCTACTTGTAATCATTGTGGTAAAATAGGACATACTTCAAATAAATGTTGGAACAATGAAAAAGCAGAATTCAATGGAAAATGTTATAGCTGTAATCAACCCGGTCACAAAGCAAATGAATGCAGGGAAAAACCTAGATTCAGAGGTAACTGTCACAAGTGCAATAAACAAGGTCACAAGGCATCCGAGTGCAGATCCAAGACATTTAATCCAGCAGAACAAATTGTGAAAGCAATGTTTGGATGGGACTACAACACCTGGTGTAGATGTCATTACTGTGGAGAATATGGACACATTGGCATGAATTGCATAAAACATCATCTAAGGAAAAGAGATACTACCATAAGATGTTTCAAATGCACTAAACTCGGTCACATAGCCAGAAACTGCATGAATGCTAGTGAAATTGAAGAAGGAAAGAAGAATGAAGCAACTAAGGTCAGGAAACAGGTGAGACAAAAATGGATTCCTAAAGCTACCGAGCAATCCAGTCCAAGTAATGGAATGGATGGCTCTACCAACTCAAACTAAATTTCCAAGGAAGCACTGGAACTGTATTCTCATAGATCAATCTCAAGCAGTTCCAGAACCGAAATTAAAAGAAAAGTCTAAATCAGCATGCAAGATGCAGTGAGATCACAGGGAGGTCGGTATAGTCTTCACCGAGCAAGGTCGGTATAGTCTTCACCGAGCAAGGTCAGTACCTGTCTTTACCGAGCGAGGTTGGAGCAGTATGAATTCTTGAGTTCACCGAGCTGCGAAGTCTTTTCCAAGTAATTAATTCTTAGTGGGTGACAGTCTGTCAGAATTCCTACCCTAATTTGAAATGAGCATTAATGACAGAATTGTAAACAAAAAGCAAGTAATCGAACTCATTCTTCACCGCGAATCTTTAGCACTTTGAGAGCAGAAAATTTCAAGGGCAACCCGACGATTCAATACTTTTGGAAAAGGAATTTTCTGTGAGCTACCATGGCATCATCCAGCACTTCAGCGAAGAAAGGATCTGATATGTTAGTCCAAGGGGAGTGGAAAGCACCAGATTTTAAGATCATGCCCACAATTGCAGCAGCACTAGATCCGAACGGAGCTCAATCTGAGATTCCTCCTAAGGTACTACTTATTAACGATATCCGCAATCATTTTAACTGTTCAATTCATGAAATGGGAAACCTAGAACTAGACATTGTGCGTGAGGAACTATGTGTGGATGGTATTTTGAAACCCGAGCACAAACATCTGGAAGATAAGGGTTTAGTTCACATTGCACATCTTCCTCGAAACTTTCGAGATAAATGGGTTAGGTACATTCTCAGCCGAGTACACGATGGCAAGATTTGGCTTGAGCAACCTATTGAGATCAAAAAGAAAATGATTCAACAAGTCACCGGTCTTCCCATGTTGAACAAAGCTAAAACTACCAAAACCCTAGGTCGGACGGAACTAGAGAAGAAAACCCTAGCCGAGTGGGATGGTAGAGGCATGAAAGTTAGCAGCATTACTGACGTGGAACTGAAGTTTGGTACACATATCATTGCCCACAAGATTTACAGTTCTAGTCGACAGAACAGTGTCTCCTGTGAAGCTATTGACCTAGCATACAAAGTGGTCAAAAACAACTTAACATTTGACCTAGCAGACTTATTGTTGAAACAGTTTAACAAGAACATGGAAAGCATCAAAACTTCCAAAAACAATCCATGTAAGTTTGGATCCTTGTTGGTCTGTTTATTCTTCTATGTTCATAAATTCTTCCCTTCTAAAGGAAAAGTTGTATGGAGAAAAGATGTGCCAGTACTCTATGAAATAAATGAATACATCGTAGAAATGGGTGAAAACTTTGAAAGCAACATGGTTAATTATTTTGAGTCTTTCAAAGAGAAAATGAATGATAGATTCTGGATTCCACAGAAGTTGGTGGAAGATTACAAAGATGACATATATTTTATGGTAGATTGTGATAATGTGTATATTCAAGCAGTTAAACCAAGAACTGTATATGTAAAACCTCTTCCTTATGAGGTAAATATTGATGAAACCAAGAATATCATTGAAGCTCTTCTAAATCAGCCTGTCAATCCGAAAACTCCATATTTTGGAACATATGATGAAGCTAAGGTGAGAATTGAACTAAGCATAAAGCTTCCACAGGCGGTAAACAAAGGAAAGAAGAGGATAGCCAAAATGCAAATGATAACCGAGGACAAAGAAGAAATAGATGAAAAAGAAGAGGAAAAGGATGAGAAAATAGAGGAACTAGAACCTGCAAAGAAGAAAGGAAAAGTTTTCATCACTAAGGCATCTGTGCCTCCCACTGCTGTGTTTACAAGGAGAAATACAAGAGGCAAGGCAGAAAACGCAGATAAAGACATAGTATTCAAAAGGCCTCCTCTAAGCCTTCAAGAAAAGCTCAAACTCTTTAGAGATGGATCAGGATCTGGAGTAAGTAACATAAAATCCTTGAGATATGAAACCAGATCGGAAGCAGAACAGAAGGAAATAAAAGATGCTATTGTTGAGAAGATGGGACAGTGGAAATACTCTCCTGAAGAAATTACCCCACAGGTTCCAGCAGTTCTATTGAATCCAATAAAAATGAGATGGAGCAATGCAAGGCAAACTGTGATAGACATATTTGATCAAAACCTGAGACAGTTGATGCCGAGCTTGAATAATGATGAAGTAAAGAAGGCATTAAAAGAAAATGAAAATAAGATGACATTGAAGTTCAATACTTGTTTGATTTTGATCAACAATATTGAATCGGTTGTGAAGGCTGCAAAAGCCACATGGAAGAACATATACCACCTTCACCAACCGAGCATTGAAACTGTAATAATAAAAGATATTGAAGATGACAGTGATGAACAAGAAGAAGACACTGATGTAGATGATACTGTAAGGATAGCAGCAGAAGTCATTGCATCCCTTCCTACCTCTCCAGTGAAAGTCTCTACATCCAGCCCAGAGACACCTTCAAGCATGGTTGTGACAACTTCCACATTTGTCCAATCATCTCTAGCAACATCAGAGGCAGCCACCATTTCTTCTACCGAGCTGCAGTCTCCTGTACCATCAAGTTTTCCAGCTTTTGAATCTTCAAGTGTAAATATTTTAAGTTCTCCAGTAGAAAGTATACCAGTATCAATAGCCAGCCCTACTTTATCTACTGTCACTACTACCAAAGCATTAAGTACAGATAAGCCTAAAGCTCTACCGAGTATAAAATTTTTGGGTAAAAATGTAGTTGAGGATATAGACCTAGATGAAGAGATAGAGATTCCTACATTAGATTTTGCAAATCTCTCAGCAGACCAAATGCAGAATATAGGTGAGATCCTCCAAAGGAAAGCAAAATAAAAGAAGCTTAAAGAGGAGAGAGACAAGGAGTATCAAATCATCAAGGATGCTAAGGAAATTTTGTCTGATGCATTAGGCATTAAAGTAGACTCCTCCCAGCATGTTTTGTTACAATTAGCAGAAGCAGTTGAGAAATACAATGAGGACTCATCCGGGACAGAAAAGTTAGTTGAAAAAGCCGAGAAGAGAATCAACAATTAAGTGCTTGAGCACATTGCTCAGCACATAGCTATTAACCAAGTGGAATTGTCTTCAGTTTTGTCTAACATAGAATCTATCTATTCGAATGCTACCTCTCTTTTGGCTAGACTATGCAATTTTGCCGAGTTCACAAAGGATGTTAAAGATAAAATGAATAAAATGGATGAGGATATGAAGATTAGCATACAGAAGCTGCAACTTGAACTAAGTTCAAGCTCTGCTCATCACATGAAAATTTCACACCTATCTAATATGTAGTCTGATCTACTGAAAGAAGACTCAAGGATCCGGTCCACACTGCTAGACATCCAACACATGATCCTTCCCATCATGAATACAATGTATAAGCACATTGAACATTCCAGAACATTGATTCATGACAATCAATTCTCTATAGCAGATCACATGATTGAACTCTCTGCAGAAGTCCAAATTGCTATACAAACATGTAACATCCTGCAAGAAAGTTGGGACAGAACCCTGGCACTAATAATGAAGGTACATTCTGATTTCTTATCAAATTTTGGATTCTCTCTGTAAATAACTTGTATATGCACCTTTGGCATTATCGTCAAAAAGGGGGAGATATGTATAGAAGGAGAGATATGTATACAGTTATAGATTTGTATAAGGAACAGTTAGCACATTGAAAGGGGGAGACAATGTATAAAGCCCTATAACAAAGACAAATTTTGAAAAATCAAAATAAAACTCAGCATGATTCGTGTATATAAATTTTGGCCAATAAGTGTTTTTGTCACTAATGCCAAAGGGGGAGATTGTTGGCATTAAGCAGAATTGCCACTAGTGACAACACTTATTTGCATTCTGGATATAAATCGAGCAGACAGTGCAAACCGAGCAGACAGTGCAAACCGAGCAAACAGTACAAACCAAACAGATAGTGCAAACCGAGCAGACAGTGCAAACCGAGCAGACAGTGCAAACCGAGCAGACAGTGCAAACCGAGCAGACAGTGCAAACCGAGTAGACAGTGCAAACCGAGCAAGTTAGTACAAACCGATCAGGACAATGTAAACTGAGTAACATCTTGTCTACCAAGTCACCAGTACTTACCGAGTTCAAAACCTACTGAGTGATCAGTATGAACCGTGCCTTCACTTCTACCGAGTGCATGATGATGCCGAGTAATGCAGTGGACGCCGAGTATCAGAAAGTCACCGAGTCAGTTTGAAGGAACCGAGTAACTACTTGGGCCGACTTAGCAGCACTTATGTTTATTTGTCAAGCCGACTGTGTAATTGTAATTGTAATTAATTGTTTGAGACTTGTATATAAACAATGTTGTAAAAATAAAAAGATGTAATGAAATGTATAAAAGTAGAATATATGTGAAAGAAAAAGAAAGGCAGAAATAAGCGAATTGCAGAAGGCTTCAGAAGTATAAGGTACAGCAAAGACAAATTCATCACAGAAGGTGATCAGTACATCAGAGAATCTCAATCAGCAATCCAGTTGCAAAGCAGAGATCTACTGTTTCATTCTAACAGGTGAATCAGTACTAAATCCTTTAACCGGGTAGACTTAACAGTCTTTGTAAAAATCTCTTTACCGAGTGCATACTTCACTGTATGTTTGTAAATCCTTTAACAGGGTGGATTTAGCAATCCTTATTGCTCCTAACAGGGCAGATCATCAGAAGTGATCAAATTGTAAGCCTTAACCGGCCAACTTTATTCTGCAGTATTAAAGCTTTGTGGGTTTCATCCCCACCCCAGTTTTACTTTCTTTTGAAAGGTTTCTGGGTAACCAAATCTATGTGTCATTATTGTGAATGCTTTTAAGTTTCATGCTTTCTGTATGCAAAGGTTAAAAGGTAAATTTCATGTTGAAATTGTAAGAAAATTTGGAGTTACTGATTCACCCCTCCCCTCTCAGTAACTCGGTTAATTCCTGAATATTTCCAACAGTCTCATGTAGACTTTGTTAATCCTTTCCATTGAGGTTTTACCATCATTCCAATCATCACCAATAGTATAAGCAAATCTTCTTAACAAATGGAAAAACATATAAGTGATCAATGATGAGAATCTAAACTAAGAGTACTTAGTCTTCTTTATCTTTTCCAAGTTCTCAAACAACTAAACTCTCAAAATTTCACACATGTCAACTTGAAATTTGTCAACACACATTAATTAAGCTACATGTATCATTCCTGCTACCATCTCATCTTCTCTTGAGTTTGCACAAAACTTAGCTGTAAGGATCTTGCATAAATACCTAACATCATCCTGTTGTATCTTGCTAATTACTATACCTCTACCATTGTAAGATGATTTTGTGTTTTCTATTACTATTTTTCTCATGTTCTTCTCATTCAATGGTATGAATTTAGTTTTATATAGATCGGTTACTTCATGAATTAGGTCAACTCTGATATCTATCACTCTATCATCTAACCAAAACTTTCCATTGTGAATTCTGTTCAAAATTATCTTAGTACATTATTCATCATCAACCTCATACAATAAAGAGTACTTTATGATATCATTAACTTTCAAGTTTTCAAACCCTATTTGGAATGACATATCTTGATTGTAAATCTTTTCATACTCTTTAGTAAAGTCACTATCACTGAGGGTTTCAAGCTTACATCCCAAATAACTTCTAACATTTTCTAAGTGTAGAACTCTATTTGGTACGAATGATAAATCTAAATTAGGATCTATTCTTATCCCTTAAATTATGAATCAATGAAACATCCATGACTTCTACAAATTCTTTAACCGATTTATAGATCTGTTAAGTAAAATACCTCGATTCTGTGATTTAGGGCTTGCGTAGATTCATCACAAAAATCCTTTACCAAATCCTTGCAAACTGCTTACAATCATTGCTCTTTGATCTTCTTAGCACTTGTATTCACCTTAACGATCAAATAATACTGATCATAACCTTTTAACCTTTCAATCTCACAAAGATCTAACATCGCATTCAATTCCTTTTCCACTTCTTTCCAAAAAATTATTTTTGCTTACGTGCAAAACTTAAAACTTCTTGCGATCTTGCATAACACAATATTATCTTATGCACTCTTAACCATAGCATCAATACATCATATACTACCTTACATTAACTACACAAGACTCAATTCATCCTATACTAACTTCTATACTATCCTAGGTTCCTATTCTATTATATTTCTCATGAATTAAGTACTTTGAGATGGGTTAGGTAGGGATTCACTCTTACCATTTGAGACTTCACCTTTCTAATTACCTTCAGTGTTGAATGTGTCTCCTTGATTTGTGGCTTTAACAAACTTCACTTCTTCTAAATTACTACAACATCCCTTTTGATTGTTACTTGCATTTTCATTTCTCCTTGCATGACTTCTAGGGTTATCGTTAGGATGAGGAATCCTATTATTCATTTTGCTAAACCTTTCTATATGCCCAATCATGTTACATATCTAAAAAACTATTCCATTATTTCCATATCTTGGTCCTGATTGGTTGATTTGTGATTTACAATTTCTAGCAATGTGTCCAACATTGTTGCATCTATAACTTACTACTCCATTTCTCTTGTTCATATCTTCAATAGGTCTCTTATCTGCATGGTTAGTATTCCTAAACATTCTACTACTATTATTACTCTCAATAAATTTAGGTTGTCTACATTCAATAGCTCTATGTCCAAAACCATGAAAATTATAACAATAACCATTAAGAGGTTTAAATTGCTTACCTGTGCAATCTTTCTTCATATGACCAAAAGTATTACAAGCAAAACATATACCTTTAAATTCTCTTTGCGGACCTTTAGGTGACTCCTCTTGCTTAGGAGGTTCTTCTTCTTTAGGTGTATCTTCAGATTCATCAACTTCATCAGATTTATTTTCATCTATGATTTTAGACATTTTCAGATCTGGTTCCTTGCTTTCTTCATTTACTTTAGATGCATTAAATCCAAGACCAGTTTTATCATAGAATGGTTTTTAATAAGACTTGTGTTCAGCAATCTTCTTACTAGTTTAATATAGTCTCTCAAGTTGCTACTTTGATTGACTTGGTTCACCTTTCAAAATTATATTGTATTTCTCAAGTTTTGCATATTGCAAATTGGTTTTCTCAAGTTCAGATGTCACTTTACCAATTTTACATTTCAGATCTTCATTTTCAAGCTTTAGGTTTTCATTCTCATATTTTAGACTTTCTTCATTCTTTTTATTTCCATCTTTCAGACTTAACTTCATATTGTCTATCTTGAATTCATGTTTAAGGATCTCATTTTCCTTTTCCAAGTGATCACAATCTTCAATTTGAATTGTAGATTCCTTTTGTAATTTTAGATCTTCCACCTTGTTTTTCAATTTCTCAATGAGGTTCTTTGCATCATCATATTTTCCTTTCAAAATGTCTCTTTCTTCAGTAAGCATATCAATCTTCTCAAGAGCTTCTTCATGATTCTTCTATAGCTGATCCATATCCATAGAGATCTTACTCAAGTTGTTAGGCTTTCCTTGAATTATTCTTTTCTGAGTAACTAGGCTCTGATACCAATTGTTTGAAATAGGGAATACTGAGAGGGGAGGTGAATCAATATTCTAAAAACTTTTACTTTTACCCAATTATTGATATAATAGATTAACTTGATACATGCATAACATAATAACAGTAAAGAAAATGAACTCATAACACATTATTTGTTCTTGAGGAAACCCTAGCCAAGGGAAAACCCTAGTGGGGATGGTGCCCACAAAGATCCACTAATCAAAAGTATCTTGTTAAGGATGTTGATCATGTTAAGAGCCTATTACATGCATATAGTGTCTCAATCCCGATTAAGGGACTTTAGGCCTTGTTAGAATCCTCAACCCTGCTAAGAGTTGGTGGTACAAAATATGATTACTAGATGACCCCATTGCCCAAAAAAGTAATATACAATGATTACTGAATACAAAATATGACAAGGTACATAACTTTATACTACTTTCTTGCTTTCACAACTTTGCATTAATAGCTTCTTCGCTTATACTTTCACTATATCATCTATATCATTACAATTTCTTTTCACATTTACATATGCCTCATATATACAAGTGATTAAGACTAATAGCTCTTGCAGTTGGCTTGAAAAAAGAATTATACAAAATACATATTTACCCAAGGGTGAACATCTAGGATTTCATCCCTTTATATTGTTAAGACTTTATTTTGATAAACAAAATAATCCCTTAACTCTTTACCAATTCTATATTCATATTCTGTCCTGTCGGCTTGACACTATCTCTAGTAAAACTATCATAACTTATTCCTTACATGTCATACTGACTTGCACTCTCAGGTGAGTCTTCTATAGTCATCATAGTATCTATTTTCATGTGCACAAGCACTAAACTTACTCCAATCATCATCGCTAATCAAAATTGTCTCTGGGTACACTAGAAAAAACATTGTCTCATACTTAGACAATTTTTCTTTGTGCTCCGTCATACTTGCTGTAAGGCCCCTCATGTTTTCCCTCTGATAGTTGGATCACCCTGATGGATTTTAGGTGCTAGGACTGCATGTTGAGACTATGAGATGCACCTGGATTTTATTATAAAAAGATAAGGATTAGTATAGTTGGATGTTCTAGAAAATCCTTGTGGGGCCCTGTCCCCGTTATCAAAGCCTTGAATCTAATCTCTTAAGGGAACAAAAATAATAAAATAAAAAAAAGAATAAAAATAAAAATTGAATACGGATATTGGAGTATTATAAATTTTATATTTTCTATAATGTAAATAGACTAAAAGTGAAAGATAGGAACTCAGAGATTATTCGAAAGGGAAAAGTCAATGGGCAAATAAGTTGTAACTTAAATTAAGAACAATAAGTGTACCTTGAGTGCCAAGGGCACAATAAAAGAAATAATTGAAGTATATGACTAAGAATGGCTTATAAGAAGTGTTATGATCTTGATGTTAGTTACTTTATTTCAAGATAAATTAGACCTAAGGAAATTGCAACCCTACTATGAAGGAATCAATGAATTTGATTTAATTTCCATGTTAACATAATATAGGTGGATTGAGCCAGATGGCTTTCATGTTTAGGATAATGTTTTGGATGAGTTAGTAAGATGAATGTTGTAAAAATATTTGAATGAGAGTAGACTCCTTTGAATTGAGTATTACAATGATTAGGGATACAATTGAATAATGATGATGAATTATGCAATTGAATAATGATGTCAAATTATGCAAAATTGGTTTAGCTATAATGTGAAGGGCTAATGCAATTATGTGATTACCAGGATATTATTGAATTAAGCGATAGATGAAAACAAATGAACTATGTGGTGATTACTTGTTATGTTATAGATGAATGTGTAGCCTTTATTATTATGATGTTGTGTTGTAAAGATGAACCTTGATCTATTGATGTTAGTATTCATATTTTAAAAGTTGAGTATCTTGGACTGTGAAAATCAGGGCCATTGTTCTATTATAAGTAAATGTGAATTCTGTTGGAAATTAGTAGCTTAGGAAATGATGAATTCCTAATTGTGCCTAATGTTAGATATGGATGAAATTGATAAATGATTTAATGTGATGATATAATACCTTGATAGTTACTTTAGTTATGATTGAGTTTTGCACTTTTCATTGGTATTATTTTTTTCTTGGGACTACTGATGCTCGTCTCAAGTGTGCAGGTATAAACCATGGATTAGGGGGAGTCAAGCCAACATATTTGTACTATTTCCGTGACACCAAGGTTGTGTCCCAAAGGGATACAAGGCTTTTGTAATGTATTTTATTTTGTGAAGTGAAATGAGTATGGATGTATTTAAAAGAGTAAATGTTTTATGTTGTTACATTGTTTAGTGGATTTGCCAAGTAATTATGTGTATGGTATTGTAGTGTCAATTGACACATGTTCTTGTGATGTGAGTTGGCAAGAGTCCACATGGAGAGGATGAATGTCATCATCCAACCTAGTACAAGTTGGTCTTCCCCATACCTCAACTTGGTTAGAACACCAATAGTTGGTCACATCACTTTGAATTTCGAATTTCACCTTGGGGTTGGGTTTTGAGGGGTCAAATTGACTCCTAGAAGGTTGCTTTTCATAAAATGGAAGGCCCATGGGTTATACCTTTGGGGTAAGGGACCCTTTTAACCATAGGACACCCTAGGAGCACCTTGGGAAGCCCTCCAAAAGTGTCTTTTTGAAAAGTTGCGAAAATTCCAAAGTCACATGGGAACTCTTGAGTCAAAAAGCTTCCATTACTCTTCCCCATTCACTTTTTAGAGTTCCATTTAGGGAAAGTTGGAAGACCTTGGTTAGATCATCCAATAGGAAACTCCCACTACACCCAAGGGCATGGGAGAAGGTGAAGAGCCTATTTTAGTGGAAAACTTGGAGGGTGCTCCCTAATCACCCACTCTCCAATTTTGGAGACAACTAAGGAGCTTGGAGTAGGATAGAGAAGAGAGCTTGGATATAGGAGACACTCCCAATACTTGACTCATTAGCTTGAACCAAGGTTGGTGGCTCACTTACTCATTTGCTTAATGTTTTGTTTATGCAAGTAATGGAGAAAAATATGTATTGGTGTATTCTATGAGTTCCAGTGTTGTATTCTTGAGAGTTTATGCTTGTGAATGTTGTTGTTCTTTTGAAGTTTGTTTTGGAGTCCAAGGGATTCTTGCTCTCTTGAGCTTGTTTGATTTTCTTCTTTTTGTGCTCTTTGTGTTGTGTGGAGTCAAGATTTTGGGGTTGTGCAAGGACTCACTCACCCATGGGATGGGAAGATAAATCCTTGAGGGTGAAGGGGTTCAATCGACAGCTCCAATGGTGGAGAGTCCCTCATGTGTAAAGAGGGTAATGCACCATGGATGTATGGGCTCCATGGATGGGTTTTGCTTAAAATTTGGGGGGCATAAGGTGGTTGTTTTGTGATCTTGGCCATGTGTGCCAATGAAGAGTATTTTGTATATTGAGCCTTGTTGAAGGCATGTTTATTTGCAGGCCCTTTTTCTCCCAAAGGAGTACTTGGTCCACCTTCACCCGTTGAAGGCTTGTGGTTAAGCCTCTTGTGAAAGCCATGGGTTGGGAAGCTTTCTTATTATGTATTGTAGTGTTTCTTTTTTTTGTGGTTTCAATTTAAGTTGTTGAGTAAATGATTATGTGGAAGTAAATGTAAAGAGGAATGTGTATGTTTGTCACCCGGTTGGCTTGAACTCCCCTAGCTCGGGGGTGGTCCATCTTTTTGGACCTATGGTAGGGAGGAGAGTACCATGGTTTCTTTGGACTTGTTTCTTTCAGGTTGCTTTTGCAAGATTGGAAGGAATGGCACTATTGGTTCTATGTGTTTGTGGAAATTATGTAAAGGTTGTAATTTGTTTTTGTGATGGAGTTTCACTCTCCAAGTCATGTATTGAATCAAGTGTTGTTGTAATGAGTTGTGAGGAAGTGTTGTAAATCTTGTTGATAGTTCATTTATGAAATAGCATAATCATGTTCTTATGAAAAGAAAAGATTATAGAATAGAGTGTTTTTCAAATGTAATAATGGAAGTTTCTCTTTTAGATAGTAGTGAAAAGATGTAGTTGTTATTAAAAAGGAATAGATTTCCTTCTTGCTAAATGTTATTTACAATGTATTACAATGAAGGTTATTGAAATGAAAGGAGAGATTTCATTATGTTATAAATCTTATTCTAGGATCATTGTATGTAAATGTATTGTTTCAAAAGAAAATCAATCTCTATTTCACATTCTTTTTATCCATGCAAATGAATTGTGATCCTGTTTTGTTATTTTGAAGAGAAAATCATTAGTTTAATATGCAAACATAAATTGAAATTTTAGTACTTAAGAGTAACCAACATTATCTACTATCATAGACAAATCATCAAAATTAAATTTGGAATATGGAAGTAAAATCAATAGCAGCACAAACTAGTTCAAAATAAACTAAGAAAATGGACAAAATGTGAGAAAAGAGACCTACAGGTCTCTGGAATTTGTATGGGAAAATTTCCCATACAAATTCATCTACCACAGTCAATATAATATTATTTTTCACTGCCAACTTGTAATTCTAAAACAAATAAAATACTAGTCTAATGCATTAAACCTATACTCTACATAGGCTATTCCCTTATTGGATCATAAAGCAGAGGATAATTATTGCAAACAAAAATATCATATTATATAATGTGCTCTGGTCATTGCACTTTATACTCACCTTATTTTATATCTTATTATAATTTTAATTCTGCTCACTTTTTTTTGTTACCTTAACCCCCAAAAGAGGCGCACTTCTTGGAGTGTAGGTTTGTTTTAAACTACCAACCTTCATTGGTCAATGCACTTGTACTAGTGCAGACACATATTATATTCCATTGGTTGAAATCCCTTAGTCATCCTCAATCCTGCGCATGTCCTTGCAAAGGAAACTTTCCTTATACTCTTGCTCACATGAGGGCTCAGTTTGTACATTACTTTTGAGGTGGGTCCCATCACCCACTTGCCTTCTCTACCTATTCCCCTTCCATGCGCTGCTTTATGTGAATCATCTCCTTGCTTCTTTTTATTATTTTTCTTACCTAGGAGATCACACCGCCCTTCTCCCTCTTTGGTGCGCCTAGCATGGAGGAATAATGGCACATATTGGATCTCCCTCCCTTGGCACGTGGGTCAAGGAGGGAGTAGGAAAGGGGATAGGGGTAGGTGGTTGCAAGAATTTGGGGGGATTAGTATTTAGTTTAGGTAGAACTTATTAGTGGTTAATTTGCTTAGCTTAGGGAAATTTCTTTAGTAAAATTTTATTGTTTTATTTAGTTGTTATTTTAATAAGATGGGTTTATTAGAATTTTATTGTATTAACCATTTAATATATATGATTTAATAATTTATTATATACTAATTAATTAATATTTTATTAATTGGTTATTATAATATAATTATTCGTTAATTATATATTTATATTACTAATTATATTGTCCAATGATAATTATAGATTTATTATTGGATAATATACACATCACTTAATTGATATTCTATCATTAGTTTAATTTTATATATGTCTCATATAATTATAACCATTGTTTAATTGGTTATTATAACTTAACCTATTATGGTTCAATATAAATTACATTTTTTTTTATTTTAATAAACAAAGTTGTTAGTAGTTCAAGCCTATCAAAATCGATAATCAATATATATAAGAACATTATTTAAAAAAAAAAAAAAAAATATATATATATATATATATATATATATATATATATATATATATATATATATATATATATATATATATATATATATATATATATATATATATATATATATATATATATATATATATATATATATATATATATATATATATATATATATATATATATATATATATATATATATATATATATTTTCTAGACAATGTTCTTTTGACCCTAATAACCTATGTGATTGCTAAAACAACGAATTGTACGTTAATTCGACTTATCAAGACCTTTTATCATTGAAACCCTCTTGGTAACATTGATAAAATAAATTATGAGGATTAGACTCTCCTAAGTTGTAATCTAGTTATATCTAGAAGGGTGACCTAATCATGAATAGATAATCTTTAGTTAACTCTTTGAAAAGGGTCACTCTTAAAATACAAATAATGATTGGTTAACCTAATTAGGTACCCCTGGGTAGACCTTGTTGGAATCACCTTATGCAAATCGAGAAGTGCTCGTTCTATCCCTATTGAACTTGATTGCAACTTCACCGCCTTTTGAAACCCTTGTTATAACTTTATCTGCTAGTGACCTTTTGGAAAACTGACATTGGATAACAATTGGTTTTCTCAGAGCCCTTGTGATCTATTGCCAAAGATCACCCGGTTAACCTGCAACATTAATTTAGACTTATTTTATTGTTTTAAAAAATAAAAAAAAGGGTGTGATTTAGACTGGTTTTCGATGGGCATGACACTTGGTATCAGAGCACTGGGTTCAATACTAGGAACCTCAGCTGCTACGCTTTACAGTGAGTGACTCATGTTGTATAGAGAGTCGTGTGAGTAACAAAAGGATTCCGAAGAGAATCAGGGACCCCTGTCAACAACCAGGAGGAAAATTAAGAAGTTACAAAAAAATTGATAGTATTTAATATGAGTAATGGTGATAAACATTTTGGGGACTCTTTAATTCATTATCAGGGGATTCTAGTGACCCTTGGGGTCCTTCATGTTGGTAAAACCCCAAACTTTGGGTAGAAAGGAGCACCTTTTTGACTTAGAACATTTTGATGTTCACCACTACTTTTTGTGATAGGATTAACAGTACCACAGGTAAAACATGGGTTTTGTAAAACACGGGTTTTGTAAGACAAATTTGGTTCACTTCTATTAGGACCTAACTTGGGTTTCTTATCCTTAAGTATTTAGTAGAAACCCAAGTTTAATATAATAATTGGGAAGTGACGTTCCCCGAATAAGATGATTATCACAGATAAGAAGTGAACCAGATTTGTGTTATTTGAATAGTGAAAACTTAAGGATGGGTGTTCTATTTCAGAGGCAACAGAGTACCTTTCTGGAGACAACCCTGGTAACCATAGGTTAAGGCAGAAACACCTCTGAGATGGAGATACCTTCTTCAATCATATGGTACCTCAGTACTGACACCCCTCAAACCCTTAAGACGATAGGCTAACTCATGCCTTGAGATCAAATGTGTAACGACCCATGTGTGGTTAGTGGCAATGGTGAAATCGTCATGGTGGTAATAATGCCACCTCCTCAAAAGTTGTAATATTATGTTAAGACCTAAGGGACTAAAATTTGAAAGGGCCCTTGAGTGACCTTGTACTTAGAGTGATTGTGTGGGGACAATTTTACTAAAGACCCTACTTAGAGAGACGGACTGTGGACTTGATCCTCTCATGGACCATGGAGTATCTTACATAATCCATAATATTGGTGGTGGAAGAATCAAATAAGATCTGGATATACATCAATACCTTGGGATTCCGTATGGTCAGGAAATCCTCTTGGGGATCATGATTTCTATGATACATTAAGGATGTAGAGTAATGTTTTTATTTTATTTTATTTTATGAGGAAATGACAAATTCCCTACAATAGGATGAAATTGGATTAAGCACTGTTGTCTTTAGACACTGTAATTGCCATAGCAAAGAGGTAGGCATGAAAATAAAGGTGTGGAATCCTAGTAGGATAATCTTATTGGGTATCACGTACTCTTATCATATCTATCTGGAGTCTTTAGATGATTACGGTACACAAAATGTTCAGACCTTATCATAATTGATTTGAACATACCTATTAGAAGATGGAAGTGTGTCCCATACCCTCAAGATGGTATATAATCATGATGTTAATCTTGGGTAGGACCGTACCAAATTTTGGATGTACATTAATTAAGGTGGGCCACCCTCCATATCATTGGACAATCACACTAGAGTATGATGAGGGAATCCTCTTGAATGGTGAGATGTGACCTCATGGGATATCATGGTCAAAATTTGGAGGATGACAAGTTCTTATTATGTGAAGAAATTGTCTCATTTGTCAGAGTGTAGTAGTGTTTAGTTGAGTTACGTATCATGTCACCAATGTTATATTAGAGTGGAGGGCCTATATCGGATGGTTGTTTAGTAGTGTTCCTCCAGTATGTGGTGGATATTTCCCGTCTCCTTTGTTTTGAATTAAATCACTTCTTTCAGTAAACCATTTTCATGAATTATTTATATTCTTTCTTGGTGGAACTTTCCCACTTGTTGCGTAGGTCAGCATCTTTTAGTTGATTTTTCCTTGGGAACTGGTCATCGAATTTATTTATCTTTTATGGTAGTTGCTATGGATCATTTATTGTTTTGATGGAGCTCCATTTTTCTTTTGGGTTAATTGTGGTAAATTGAAAACTTTCCTATTTTGGATTTAATTTTTATATATTTTGAGTGACTATTCAGAATGTTTATTTATTTATTTATTTTTGCTGACCTGTCCTATGCCTTGTGACTAATCTTGTACTTTGGGGACCACCGAATCATACCTAAGGAGGAACATATAGGGGGACATATTATCAACAGTTGGCTAGTAGAGCTAGGAATCGAGAGATAGAGTCTCTTCTTGTTCTTAAGGACAGGAAGGACATGAAGTCTGTGAAGATTAGATAGAGTCAAGAGTGTTGTAATGAAAGGGACGGCAACCCAAACTATCTTAAGCATATGATATTGTCAATTCCCTTATTCGAAGTACTTGTACCACACCGTGTGATACTAGAAATGGGCAAGGACCATGGTGAAGTATGGTTAAACTTAAAGAATGAGGGATGTTTTGTCCACCTCTTGCAGGTAGTGTTGGGATCAGTGTCAGTATAGGATTAAAATGACACCACCCACTCATAATTTTCTATAGTGGGCGGTTATTGGAATCTTGATCTAGGAATTATAGTGGAACTCCTTGTGAGTCTATTCAGCCCTCAAGTAGGATGAGACAAGTAATAATTCCTAGATATGAAGAAAGGATGAATATGATCAATCTACCTTAAAGAGTGGGCCAAGGATGGGGTCAAGATAAGAAGGATAAAATGAGAATAATACGCTTATATGTGTATACAGCTATGATAGTGGAATAATGATGCCCTCTTAATGAGACCCCATGTTACAGTTGGAGATGTTATGAAATTTACCTTTTGGATTATCTATTCCTGGTTGGGGTTGGTTGGTCACAGAACTTGCGGGCTTGTTACATTGTTAAGTTGAGGAAGGTTGTGTGTGAGAGGCTATCTGACTTTTTTTTCAGCAGCACCTTGTGAACAAGTATTGTGGTGTTGGTGAGAATAGGAATCTTGATTCTCTCTTATGGATGAGCATACACCACCTTATGCCCTTGTGTCATCATATTCAGAAGATTATCATATACTCCTTAGCAAAAGGAGAAGGAGACCTATGTAATTATATTTTGGGTAAATGAGCATTCTTATTTGAGGAGCCTTGAGGGAATGCAACCTCATAAGTAATCATAGCCATTGTTTATAAGGTCCGAAAGAGCTATTAATTTTTTTCTTTTTAAAAAAAAAAGAGATCCGAGGAAAGTAATATTTCCCCTTTTGGAATACCTAAGGGTTATCATGGTATATTATAAAGGTTCTTAAAACTGTATATTATGGAAGGAGCCTTAGGGAGCATTTGTTTTTTGTGCGATGCCTTGTAGTGGGACAATAGGCTTGTATTGCCTTAATTTTAGAGATTTGTATTTTTGTGTTAGCTTAGTTGTGAGGGCTCAGTTTGCACATTACTTTTGAGGTGGCTCCCATCACCCACTTGCCTTCTCTACCTATTCCCCTTCCATGCGCTGCTTTATGGGAATCATCTCCTTGCTTCTTTTTATTATTTTTCTTACCTAGGAGATCACACCGCCCTTCTCCCTCTTTGGTGCGCCTAGCATGGAGGAATAATGGCACATATTGGATCTCCCTCCCTTGGCACGTGGGTCAAGGAGGGAGTAGGAAAGGGGATAGGGGTAGGTGGTTGCTAGAATTTGGGGGGGATTAGTATTTAGTTTAGGTAGAACTTATTAGTGGTTAATTTGCTTAGCTTAGGGAAATTTCTTTAGTAAAATTTTATTGTTTTATTTAGTTGTTATTTTAATAAGATGGGTTTATTAGAATTTTATTGTATTAACCATTTAATATATATGATTTAATAATTTATTATATACTAATTAATTAATATTTTATTAACTGGTTATTATAATATAATTATTCGTTAATTATATATTTATATTACTAATTATATTGTCCAATGATAATTATAGATTTATTATTGGATAATATACACATCACTTAATTGATATTCTATCATTAGTTTAATTTTATATATGTCTCATATAATTATAACCATTGTTTAATTGGTTATTATAACTTAACCTATTATGGTTCAATATAAATTACATTTTTTTTTAATTTTAATAAACAAAGTTGTTAGTAGTTCAAGCCTATCGAAATCGATAATCAATATATATAAGAACATTATTTAAATATATATATATATATATATATAATATACATAATATATAATTATTTATATATATATATATATATATAGTATATATATATATATATACATATATATATATATACACACATATATATATATATACATATATATATTATATTACATATATATATATATACATATATATATATACATATATATATATATACATATATATAAATATATACATATATATATATATACATATATATATATATATATATATATACATATATACATATATATATATATACATAATATATACATATATATATATATATACATATATATACATATATATATATGTATATATGTATATATATATATATATATATATATATATATATATATATATATATATATACATATATATACATATATACATATATACATATATACATATATATATATATACATATATATATATACACACACACACACACACACACATATATATATATATATATATATATATATGTATGTATATATATATATATATATATATATATATATATATATATATATATATATATATATATATATATATATATATATTCTAGACAATGTTCTTTTGACCCTAATAACCTATGTGATTGCTAAAACAACAAATTGTACGTTAATTCAACTTATCAAGACCTTTTATCATTGAAACCCTCTTGGTAACATTGATAAAATAAATTATGAGAATTAGACTCTCCTAAGTTGTAATCTAGTTATATCTAGAAGGGTGACCTAATCATGAATAGATAATCTTTAGTTAACTCTTTGAAAAGGGTCACTCTTAAAATACAAATAATGATTGGTTAACCTAATTAGGTACCCCTGGGTAGACCTTGTTGGAATCACCTTATGCAAATCGAGAAGTGCTCGTTCTATCCCTATTGAACTTGATTGCAACTTCACCGCCTTTTGAAACCCTTGTTATAACTTTATCTGCTAGTGACCTTTTGGAAAACTGACATTGGATAACAATTGGTTTTCTCGGAGCCCTTGCAATCTATTGCCAAAGATCACCCGGTTAACCTGCAACATTAATTTAGACTTATTTTATTGTTTTTAAAAAAAAATAAAAATGGGTGTGATTTAGATTGTTTTTCGATGGGCATGGCACTTGCTCTTTGTCAAATGTGATCTTCATGTAAATCATATGTTTCCATAATGAAAACATCTAAGTATCTAACTCAGCCAATTTTCCAATGCAGTGTACCCTATGGAGTAGTTTACATAGCTTACAAAATTGTCAAGAAAGATATGAAGATAGATCTATGCAAAGTATTGTTGAAATAGTTGGATGATGAAATGAATACCAAAAGGAAAGTAAAGTCAGTTAATTCTAAATTCAAATAACTATTGGTATTTATTTTTTTCTACTTTTAGAATTTCTTTCCTACAGTTGGTGAAGTAACCTATAAAGAAGATAAACCAATTTTTTATTAGATTAATGAGTTTATTCAAGACATGTGAGATAATTTTGATTTGATCATGAATGATTGTCTTATCAAATTTCAATCAAGAATGCATAAGAGATTCAATATTGCACCTCTATTTGTAGAAAAGTACAAATATGAGATATGTTTTGAGGTAGATACTGATATACATGTATGATAAGAACAGTCAAGAACTAAGTGGTTCCAACTTGTGGGTTATGAGATGAACATTAATGTTGCATAAATTTAAAACTAAGGACTATAGGAGAAACCAGTTGACATAAGTTCAACTTGGTATGGAACATGTGATGAGGTAAAAGAGAAAATCAAGTTAGGTATATTGATACCTAAGGAAATAAAAAAGGCTAGTAGAATGATAAGCACGTTGTTTGAGAATATATGCATTGTTTTTGTTGATGAAGAGTTTGTTGAGCCATCATAGCCCAAGGAGAAGAAGAATAGAGTAAAGAAAGATAACCCTATACCATTCAATGTAAGACCATCTACAAGGTCTATCTCCACACAAAGAGAGAAGAAAAAATAGGAAGTAGAACCAGGATTTAAACAAAGACCAACATTAGAGAAAACAATGCAACTAGAAGGCCTAGAAGGAAGTTGAAGTTGAAAAAGAAAATTATACTAAATTGGAAGACCTATAATAATTCAAGGTTGTACCAAGTAAAGGAAAGAGTCTTAATGAATTTCTCAAGACACTTGAGAAATATGGTGGTTATTTGGTTATGAAATAGATAAAGTATGATGAGAGGAATGATGAACATATGAATAGAATTTAAGATCCTATCATTTATACATTGCATAAATTTAGAATAACACCAGTTGAAGTAGCACCAAATCTTGAAAAAGAACTCTATCATAAAATATATGGAAGATGGATATATGCTCTTGTTGTCAAGAAATAAATGAGAGAAAGGTCCCTTCCAATTAGTGTCCTAGACATAACAAAGAAAGGAATAAAAGATACCTTGATAGAATATTCAAAGGGATTCTAACTGCCAGGAAGGCCACTAAGAATCATAGATGGTAAATTGGAAGAAGTCCAAGAAGACATTGATGATCTTTAGAGAAATATCTTCTTTATGTATCAACTGACTATTGAAAAATTCAAAGAATAATAGGACAAGTCTAAACCTATTGAATTGAAAACAAATCAAGAAGATTTTATTATTGAAGACATAACTAAGAATTATTCAGATGATATAGTAAAAGTTGATGAAAATATCATGGCAACCGAGGACATAGAGATAGAAGCTATGGATATTGTTGATTCTATATGACCATACATTTACTTGGGTCAATAAGAAAAAAGTAACATTCATAGAATGCCAATATAGAAATAAAAATATGGTTAAGTCTCACTCGGTTAAGATATTTTGTCTATGGCAATAGTTAGAAAGTAACAATATATGACTTGGTTCAAATGAAACTTCCTTTTCTAATTTTTAGATCTATTCTAAAATAAATATAACTCTATTCATCATAATCTCTTCAATCCCTTTCTTCCTCTAACTTTTTTCTACTTGGTTATCTCTTTGTGATGCTCGGTGTTATCTGTAGAATCACTCGATTCTTAGTTCAACCTATCTAACTAGCTTTGCATGTATACAATATTTTCTTTCATGTGTGATATATTCTTTGAATTTCTTGTCTCCTTATGTAAACATGATTAACCATTTTCTTTTCAATGATAGATTTTTCCCCTTAATCTCCATCATTGATTATTCCTCTTTAACCTTCCTCAGAACTTGTGTCTTACAATATTTTCAATCTTCATCATCCGATCATCCTTGAATTTTTCCATTAGTATATCTTCATAACAAACTTTATCTTTATCCTTAGAATCTTTTAGATTTGTCTAGCTCATCATCTCATGTCAGCAATCACATGTTCCTATTTATTTCTCCCACTTGGTTAATACCACGATGTGTCAGTTTCTTCTTGCTCAGTTAATACCACACTTGGTATACACAACATTTTCTCAATGTACACTAAGTATTTCATATACTAACCAAATTAACATGTACATTCTTGATCTTCAATACTTAAGAGAATTGTGTAAGCCAATCAAATCATTATCATACTATTATAGAATCATCAATAAGTTTTCCAATAAATACCTTAATCATATATTACTTATACATCTCATCTTTATGCTAATATCTTCTTTCCTTCACCAATATTACATTTTTTAGATGTTTGCAACTATCATGATAAGTAAAGTTATAAATAGTTGACATCAATGACAATATAAAAACTGACCTAATGTCTCACATATACCTTAGTAGCTCAGTGATCATCATCACATTCTCCTCATTTTTTTCTCCAAGTAGACTATCAGTTGTAGTTCTTAACAATATCTCCCTTTTACATTGATGGCAACATAATATGAAATATACCATCTCAGTCTTTATGGTGTGACTCTGTTAGCTATCCCTTATTTTGTGCATTTAATATGTTTAATCACTACATACTCTCCCCTTTAGTTAGCTTCTATGCTTCAGCATCTTCCTTAATCATCTCTCCCATATATCCATATATTTCATGCCATTCATCTCTCCCTTTGATAGAAATGCCAAAAATAAGTTCTTTAGTAGACAAATCAAATATTTGTTGTTCCTTTTTTCAGATTCTTGTACCTTGCATGTACAAATGTTCTCAAGTTTCAACTTTTCTTTCATCTTCTTCACAACCATAGGAGTCCCAAATTGTGAACACATTTCATAAACATAATTATATCTTCTAATAAAGTATAGGTTGATGCAACCCCATATCACATTGGTGACTTATAGATAGGGGAAGGACCCTTAGTCTACTTCTCAAGTACTCAAATGTATCCTTCAGTAAGGGTTTTTTGAATATATCAACAAGTTTCTCTTGTGATTTTACATATTCCAATTTAACATGTTTCTTTTGAACTTTCTCCCTTAAGTATTGATATTTGATATATATGTGCTTAGTCTTTGCATGCATTAGTGGATTCTTTGAAATGTTTATAGTACTCATGTTGTCACAATAGATTGTCATCGAATTTATTATTTATTCATTCATACCTTCTAAGAATTGTTTTATCGATGTAATGTTACAACAATTAGTAGAAAAAGATACATATTCAGCTTCAACAGTGGACTGACAAATAGATCTGTATTTCTTTCTTATCTATGTTACTAGTCTTTCTCCTAAAAAGAAAGCTCCTCCAGTTGTGTTTTTCCTATCATCAATATTTCTAGCTCAATTAGCATCTGTATAGACTCTAAGTTCAAAATTCCCTTCTTTCTTATACCATAATCCATAGTTTTAGGTGTTCTTTAGATATCTCAAAAACAAATTCACAACAATCATATGTGTCTCTTTAGGATTAGAAAAAATCTAGCTACATTGTCAACACCTTGTGCAATATTTGGTCTACTATCCACAACACACATCAATTTTCCAATCATAGATCTATATAAGGTTTGATTTACCTTGGTTGAATTTTCATCCTTGGTGAGAATGCATCTAGATACCATACATGTACCAACTAGGTTTGAGTATTCCATACTGAATATCTTCAAGATTTATTTCATATACTTTGTCTATGTGATATAAATACCTTCCTTCTGTTCTCAAAATTGCAAACCAAGAAAGAATTTGATCTCTCCAAACATTTAAATTTAAAACTCCATTCTCATATCATTAGGAAAATATTTACATAAAGTATCATGACCTCCAAATATGATATCATCAATAAAAAATTCAGCAATAAGAATCTTATCATTAGATTCACCTTTTAAATATAAATTGTTATTATCACTTGCTCTAAAATATATAATTCTTATCAAATAATAGTGAAATATTTCATAGCATGCTCTTGAGGGGTGCTTCAGTCCATAAAGTGACTTGTACAACTTACATACTATGTTCTTCTTTAGAATCATCCTTCAATGCAACAAACCCCACTTCTACATTTTTATCAGTTTCATACTCGGTGTCATCTATTAGAATAACTGTGAGGGGGTGAATTGGTTATCCTCAGTCCCAAATGGAAAATGTATAACTTCAAAAACAAATACAACTAATTCTACATCTCGGTAAACATAAATATAACACTATCTGTAATTCTACTGATTATCAGTTTATTGCTCATAGTGATTACCGAACAAATCAAATATGCAATATGTAAAGTATGATATCCAAACAATCACCACATAACACAAGAGATTTAACGTGGAAACCCTACAAAGGGAAAAACCACCTGGGACCGGTAACCCAAAATTTCACTCTTCTAGAGTGAGCTCGGTGAAGAGCCAACCATGTTAAAGGTTACAAAACACACTGTAAGGTGTGACCTTGTTAGAGGACTTAACACTAACAGTTATCATCCAACTAGCATTCACTATGGGGTTGACAGGATAACAATGTACATTTTTTGAATGACATATAAGACTTTCAAGTCCACTCGGTTAAGAGATTTCTCTATTTACAATGGTTAAACTGTAACAATAGTTGATCTAATTACAATACAACTTGATTTGTAGATTTTTAGATCTATTTTAAGTCCATAAAAATCCTCTGATAAATATATCTATTAAGTTCATCAACATTCAATAACTTATTGTCACTCGGTATAAGCTCATTGACACTCGGTTAACTCTGCAGTTTGGTTCTTCTTCAACTAGTCTGATCAGGCATGCATGAAGCTCTGTTCATGTGATATCTTTGTAGTCTCCTTCATCTGACATCCCTTCCATAATGAAATCACTATCTCTTAAATAGATAAGTAAATCATTTTCTTTTCATCTATCATATTTTTCCACTTTATCTCCTTCGTTGATCTTGCCGCTTAAACCATCCTTGGTAGTTGTGTCAATAACTCATTTTATTTCCATCCTTTAGATCTTCTTGGAATTTTGTTAGCTGTAGATCTTTGTAACAAACTTTATCTTTCACATCAAAATCATACACTTTATAGTTATCAATTTATGTTAGCTAAAGTAATCATTTAGTTCTTTTGTCCATTCTCGATTAATACATAAATGCATCAATGAATACAAGCTCAGTTGTAACTATGCTCATTGGTATACACTACACTGGCTCGGTGTACACTAGAATGCTTCATTAACCAACCACACTATATTATAACATTTTGCTTCCTTCTTCATAACTGATTAATGCAATATTATCAAGTCAACATTATGAAATCATAGACTCATCAATAAGTTACCCAAAGTATTCCTTATCCTCATCTATCATATCCATCTTCCTCAATGTAGATATCTCGGTTCTCTATCTTTTCTCTCTACTTTATAGATGTGTAGATGTTTGTAACTATCATGATAAGTACTGTCAAAACTAGTTGACATCAATGACAACAAAACTACTGATTTAATTATCTTACATAACCATTCTATACTTGTTGTTCATCAATCAAGTCCTCAATCAATTGTAGTTCATCAATATCTCCCTTTGGCATTGATGGCAACTAAAATAATATGAAAAGTACCATAAACATACCAAACATGTATTCTATAACTACATGAACAAATTTTGTAGATCAGTAAGCTCTCCCTAGCTTAATATGTTTAGTCACTATGTTAGATAACAACATTGCAAGTGTAGACCTTCTTCTATAGATTTGATCTTTCAGCTCTTCTTAGATTCCTTCTTTTCTTAGCAACATATCTTCAATTCTCTCCTTTCAGTTCTCCCTTTCAACTTTCTCCCTTAAATAGATGTTCCAATTGTGCTCTTCATATTGTTTCTCTCCCTTTCACAGTAATGCCAAAGAAGAAAAATAAAAACATACAGCTCTTCGATAGCTAAGTAACTCTTTGTTGTTCATACATTGTTTTCATCAAATGTATCTCTATATACTAATATGTAAATCTTTGTTCTATCTCCTCTAATCTTCAACAACTTCAAATAGAATCCAAAGTGTGAAATATACTGCATCAACAAGAATGAGCTTCTGATAAGATTAGGATGATGCAACCTCCAGATCACATTAGTGACTAGTAAACAGTGGACGTACCCCAAGTCTAGTCCTCAAGTATTTAAAAGTATCTTTTGGTAGAGGCTTAGTAATTATGTCAGCAAGTTGCTCCTTTGATGTAACATATTCCAGTTTTACTTGCTTCTCCTATACTTTTTCTCTTAAATAGTGATACTTAATAGAAATATTCTTGGTCTTTGAGTGCACTACAGGATCCTTTGAAATGTGTATTGCACTTGTGTTGTCATAGTATATAATCATCTACTCTGTGATTACCTTGTTCATCCCTTCCAACACTTGTTTGATATATGCAATATTTGAACAGTTTGTAGTAGCAACAATATACTTTCCTTCAACAGTAGACTGAGAAATACACGGTTGTTTCTTACTTGTCCAAGTAACAAATCTTTCACCAGAGAAAAATGCTCCTCCAGTTGTGCTTTTTCTATCATCTATATTTCCAGCCCAGTCTGCATCAGTGTAAACTCTAAGTTCAAACTTTCCTTCCTTAGGGTACCATAACCCATAATCCTCTATTTTCTTCAAATATCAAAGGATTCTTTTTATTGCAACCATTTGTGAGTCCTTCGAACTAGCAGAAAATCTAGCAACTATTCCCACTAAATGTGCAATGTCTGGCCTACTATGTACTATATACATCAATTTACCAATCATGGATCGGTATAGTGTCTAGTTTACCTCTATGGATTCATCATCTTTAGTCAATTTGTAGCATGTGACCATCAATGTTCCAACTTGTTTAGCATCTTGCATGCCAAATGTTCTTAGTACTTCTTTTATATACTTTGATTGTGTGATGAATATACCATCATTCTACTAAATAACATGTAATCCTAGAAAGAACTTAATCCCTCCAAACATTGACATTTCAAATTCTTTTCTCATCTCATCAACAAATGATTTACATACATTATCTTGTCCTCCAAAAATAATATCATCCACAAATATCTCAGCAATCAAAATAGTATCATCAGTATTTCCTTTCATATAAAAATTGTTGTTTTCACTTGTTCTAACAAAACCAATGTTACAAGTAGTGGTTTTCATTGCACCAAAAGATAAACTTGTTAATGCCTGATACAACCACTAGACTTATAGAAGACATAGGAGGTTGTTAAACCATGTCGCAAATCCTAAGGGGAGCACTGACCATTTTGCCAACAATCTCCCCCTTAGCATTACCCGAGGGGATTCAAACTTGTGAACAAGCTCTGATACCACTTGTTACAAGTAGTGGTTGTCATTGCACCAAAAGATTGACTTGTTAATGCCCGATACAACCACTAGACTTATAGAAGACACAGGAGGTTGTTAAACCATGTCATGAATCCCGAGGGGAGCGTTGACCATTTTTCCAACAACCAATACTTATCAAATAAGTATGCAACCTTTCATACCATGCTCTTGGTGCTTTCTTTAGACCATATAAAGCTTTTTGTAATCTGCATACCATGTCTTTCTTGTCTCGATCAACAAACCCTTCTAGTTGTTCTATGTAGACCTCCTCTTCAATTATTCCATTCAGAAAACTAGACTTAACATCCATTTGATATACTTTAAATCTTTTATGTGCTATATATGCAAGTAACATTCATACTCCTTCAAGTCTAGAAATAGGTGCAAAAGTCTCACCATAATCTATACCTTCTTCCTGTGCATATCCCTTGCATACAAGTCTAGCTTTTTTCCTTGTAACTTCTCCATTCTCATTTAGCTTGTTTCTAAAAATCCATTTAGTATAGATAACATTCTTATCTTTAGGTGTAGGTACCAAAGTCAATATCTTGTTCTTCTCTATTTGTTCTATCTCTTCATTCATTGCATTTATCCATTCTTCATTCTCCAATGCAACTTTAACATTCTTTGGTTCAAATTCAAAAACTAGGCATGTACTTTGTCTAAACTTACTTCTTGTCATCATGCTAGCTTACTTGTCTCCAATGATTTGGTTCTCAGGATGGTGTCTTCTAAAAAATATTTCCAACACATGATTTCTTCTTTCTTGTCATCCTATTCAAGTTCATTTTCTTGCATAGTACGTTCTTCCTGATTGTCGATTTCTCCTTGTTGTTCCTTGAAGTTCTCTTCCTAGTGCTCATTAGGTTGTGTGGTGTTGGTAGGGGCTCTAGATGTCCAATGTAAGTGAATCCACCATAATCTTCTAGTTCTTTATTGGTCTCTTCACTATTCTTAGTATCAAACTCATCAACCCTGACATTAGCACTTGCAATCATTTTGTTAGTCACTTTATTTAGACACTTATATCCTTTTCTTTTTTTAGAATATCCAAGAAATATTCCTTCATCATCTTTAGAGTGAAACTTTCCAGTTCTCTCATCTTTTAGAATAAAGCATTTACTACCAAAAATTAGTAACTTATAGTCAGTTTGTGACCAAACCATAACTCATAGGGTGTCTTGTTTGTGTCCTTATTCAGTTGTACTCAGTTTAGAACATAAACAACTATGCTAACTACTTCTCTCTAGTATGTCAGAGGTACATTATTTTCTATCATAAATGTCCTTGCACAATCTACAATTGATCTATTCCTTCTTTTAGCAATACCATTCTGCTATGGTGTCCTTGGTGCATAAACCTGTCTTTGTATTTCATGCTCATTACAATAGTTAGTAAATTTATTAGAAATAAATTCACCACCTCTCTTAGATCTTAAGCATTTCAGTTCCTTATTGATTTGTTTCTCTACTTTTTCCTTGTACCATTTAAACATCTTAAATGCTTCTAATTTCTCCTTTAAGAACATAACAGTCATTAATCTAGTATAATCATCAACAAAAAGAATGAAATATATATCTACATAGTAGCTCTGTGTTCTCATGGGACCACATAAGTTGATGTGAACTAGCTCCAAAATTATCTTTGTTGAATAAAATTTTATCTTAATACTAGATTTTGTCATTTTACCCTTTTGATATCCATGACATATAACATGATTAGGTTTTGCTAGGCTAGGCAGACCTCTAACCTATTTCTTTCTACTAATTTTATTCATGTTATCAAAGTTTATATGACATAACATTTTATGCCATAACCACACATCCTCATTTTTCATCATCAAACAAGAAGACTATGCATTATCAAGATAAAAAAACTTACCTTTCGATTGTGCTCCTATTCCAACAAGTTTTCATTCATCATCAAATATTTTTACCGTTTTTCTTTCAAAAGATACTTGGTGACTTGAATTGTTAAGTTGTGCCACACTTAGAAGATTGTAGTTGAGTCCTTCTACCTAATAAGCATTATCACATCTTATTCTATCATTTATCATTAAAGTTCCTTTTCCTCTAAGCATACAAGGTGTATCATTACCCATTTTCACAAATCCTCCATTATATTGCTTAAGATGATCAAATTTTGCTACATCACCAGTCATATGATGTGTAAGGCTATTCTCAATAATCCATGTATCATTTTTATTAGCCTTAGAGATAAGTGTTGTCTCTACATACCTTTCTTCTTCCTCAGAATCATCCTTCATTGCAGCAAATACTACCTCCACATCTTCATCAGTGTCGGTATCAGTGTCATCTTCCTCAGCAATGTAACACACCTTCTTTCCTTTATCATTTTTGTCTTGGTTATCCTTCTTGTAATGTCGATAACCTCTATTGCTTCTTCTTCCATAACTTCCTTCACTAGATCGATCTTTGTTTCTATCATCATCTTTCCTGTTTGGACATCTACCAACAATATGACCAACTTCTTTGTAGTTAAAACATGCTAAAGGTAACTTACCCTTATATCTACCTTTACCTCTAGGTAACCTTCTCACCATAAGAGCTTCAAGCTCATCAAGATCATCATCTGTATTACTATCATTATCATCTCTATTGCTTCTACTACTAGACTTATCGATCTTTAGAGAAGACATAAAATCATATTCAATAGATGGTACAACACTATTATCAAAGTTGTTTAGCTCAAAAGTTGTTAGTTTACCAATCAGATTGTCAAGAGTAAGAGTACTACCAGGTCCAGACCTCATTTCATGTATAGTAGAAATTTTGATTGCATAAACATGCAATAAGGTTCTCATGATTTTTCTTACCACTGTATCTTCTTCAATAACTGTACCGAATCCTTCGATAGTATTAACTACCTCCTTTATTCAATTTGTATACTGTACAATGTTTTCTACCTCTTTCATTTCCATATCATCAAATCTTCCTCTTAAACTTTCAGCTCTTGCTCTTGGTACATTTGTATCACCACTATAAACTTGAGCAAGTTTATCCCACATTTCCTTAGAATTAGTGCAATCCTTGACATCCTCAAATTCGGCATCAGATAGAGAAACAACAATCTCCATCATAGTAATATTATGCTCATGTCTATCTCTTAATTGATCAAGATTCAAAGGTCCTGTATGGTTTTCTAAGTAGCCATTATCCAATAGAGTGAGGGTAGAATTTCCAATACCAGATATATGCAGTCTTATGCAGCTTTGCCATATTGTAAAGTTGTCCTTGTTTAGCTTCGGTACTTCCCTCCTATACATTTTGTGATCTTTATGCTGAAGTCCTTAAAACTCTATTCCAAGAAACCAATATGCTTTGATACCAATTGTTAGAATAACTAAGAGGGGGTGAATTAGTTATCCTTAGTCCCAAATACTAAATGTATAACTTCAAAAACAAATACAACTAATTCTACAGCTTGGTAAACATAAATATAACACTGTCTATAACTTTACCAATTATCAATTAATTTCTCATAGTGATTACCGACCAAATAAAATATGCAACATGTAAATTATGATATTCAAAAAATCCCCATATAAACACATAACACAAGAGATTTAACATGGAAACCCTGCAAAGGGAAAAACCACCTGGGACCACTAACCCAAAATACTTTCACTCTTCTAGAGCGAGCTCGATGAAGAGCCAACCCTGTTAAAGGTTACAAAACATAGTGTAAGGTGTGACCTTGTTAGAGGATTTAACACTAACAGTTACTTCCAACCAACATTCACTACAGGGTTGACAGGATAACAATTTACATTCTATGAATGACATATAAGACTTTCAAGTCCACTCAGTTAAGATATTTCTCTGTTTACAATGGTTAAACTGTAACAGCAGTTGATCTAATTACAATACAACTTGATTTGAAAATGTTTCGATCTATTTTAAGTCCATAAAAATCCTTTGATCAATATATCTATTTAGTTCATCAACATTCAATAACTTATTGTCACTCGGTTTAAGCTCATTGACGCTCAGTTAACTCTACAGTTCAGTTCTTCTTCAACAAGTCTGATCAAGCATGAATGAAGCTCTATTCATGTGATATCTCTATAGTCTCCTTCCTCTGACATCCCTTCCATAATGAAATCATTGCCTCTTAAATAGACAAGTAAACTATTTTCTTTTCATCCATTAGATTTTGTTGATTTATCTCCTTCATTGATTTTGCTACTTAAACCTTCCTCGGTAGTTGTGTCAATAACTCATTTTATTTCCATCCTTTAAATCTTCTTCAATTTTTCTTAGCCATAGATATCTGTAACAAACTTTATCTTTCACCTTGAAATCATACACTTTACAACTCATCAATTTCTGTCGGCTAAACTAATCATTTAGTTCTTTTGTCCATTCTCGGTTAATATAGAAATTCATCAGGGAATACAATGTTCGCATTAAGCAGAATTGCCACTAGTGACAACACTTATTTGCATTCTGGATACAAACCGAGCAGACAGTGCAAACCGAGCAGACAGTACAAACCAAGCAGACAGTGCAAACTGAGCAGACAGTACAAACCGAGCAGACAGTGCAAACCGAGCAGACAGTGCAAACTGAGAAGACAGTGCAAACCGAGAAGACAGTGCAAACCGAGCAGACAGTGCAAACCGAGAAGACAGTGCAAACTGAGCAGACAGTGCAAACTGAGCAGACAGTGCAAACCAAGCAGACAAGTGCAAACCGAGCAGACAGTGCAAACTGAGCAGACAGTGGAAACCGAGCAAGTTAGTACAAACCGATCAGGACAATGTAAACCGAGTAACATCTTGTCTACCGAGTCACCAATGCTTACCGAGTTCAATACCTACCGAGTGATTAGTATGAACCGTGCCTTCACTTCTACCGAGTGCATGACGATGTCAAGTAATGCAGTGGACGCCGAGTATCAGAAAGTCACCGAGTCAGTTTGAAGGAACCGAGTAACCATATTTGGGCCGACTTAGTAGCACTTATGTTTATTTGTCAAGCCGACTGTGTAATTGTAATTGTAATTAATTGTTTGAGACTTGTATATAAACAATGTTGTAGAAATAAAAGAAAAAATGATATATGAAGCAGAATATATGTGAAAGAGAAAGAAAGGCAGAAATAAGCGAATTACAGAAGGCTTCAGAAGTATAAGATATAGCAAAGACAAATTCATCTCAGAAGGTGATCAGTACATCAGTGAATCTCATTCAGCAATCCAGTTGCAAAGCAGAGATCTACTGTTTCATTCTAACAGGTGAATCAGTACTAAATCCTTTAACCGGGTAGACTTAACAGTCTTTGTAAAAATCTCTTTACCGAGTGCATACTTCACTGTATGTTTGTAAATCCTTTAACAGGGTGGATTTAGCAATCCTTATTGCTCTTAACAGGGCAGATCATCAGAAGTGATCAAATTGTAAGCCTTAACCGGCCAACTTTATTCTGCAGTATTAAAGCTTTGTGGGTTTCATCCCCACCCCAGTTTTACTTTCTTTTGGAAGGTTTCTGGGTAACCAAATCTATGTGTCATTATTGTGAATGTTTGTAAGTTTCATGCTTTCTGTATGCAAAGGTTAAAAAGTAAAATACATGTTAAAATTAGAAGAAAATTTGGAGTTACTGATTCACCCCTCCCCTCTCAGTAACTTGGTTAATTCCTGAATATTTCCAACAATTGGTATCAGAGCTGCATTGGTTCTCAAGACAAAGCTTAACTAGCTTGAGCAAAGATCCAGGACAATGGAGGTATTCAAACTGAACAAGGTGATTGAAAATGAAAAGCTAGATCTAGAAATGGCCATAGCTAAACTCAAAGAAGCAAAAGACCATCTTTCCCAATCCCTAAGAAGAAGGAAGGAACTTGCAAATCAAATGAATGATCAGAATTACATTGAAGAAAAGATTGAAGATCTTCTTCCCTCAAATAACTCAGATGAAGCAAACAATGCTATCAAAGAACTCCTAGAAAAGAATGGGTCTCTGCAGGAAGAAGTAAGAAAATTGAAAAGAGAACAAGAACTACACTCTACAAGATTCTGTGAGATCTTGGAACAGAAAAACAAGTTGAAAGATGAATTAGATGGAAGAAACATTGAAGTCCAAAACAAAACCCTTCAGCTAGAAAATCTAATTGATCAGATCTCTCATACAAATGAAGAAATTCTAAATCTAAGATCAGAAATAGAAAACACAAGAGAAGAACTAAGATCTGAAAAGGAAATCAATCTAAGATTGATAGATGACCTAAACGCTGAAAAACAAATCAATGAAGGAATGCTGAAAAGTCAAGAAGACTTGAATTAGCTGTATGAACGAAATCTTCATAGGCAAAAAGGAAAAGCAGGACTTGGATACAAAGAAGAAGGTGAATCCTCTAAGCAAGGTACTAAAAGAAATCAAAAACCTACTTGTAATCATTGTGGTAAAATAGGACATACTTCAAATAAATGTTGGAACAATGAAAAAGCAGAATTCAATGGAAAATGTTATAGCTGCAATCAACCTGGTCATAAAGAAAATGAATGCAGGGAAAAACCTAGATTCAGAGGTAATTGTCACAAGTGCAACAAACAAGGTCACAAGGCATCCGAGTGCAGATCCAAGACATTTAATCCAGCAGAACAAATTGTGAAAGCAATGTTTGGATGGGACTACAACACCTGGTGTAGATGTCATTACTGTGGAGAATATGGACACATTGGCATGAATTGCATAAAACATCATCTAAGGAAAAGAGATACTACTGTAAGATGTTTCAAATGCACTAAACTCGGTCGCATAGCCAGAAACTGCATGAATGCTAATGGAATTGAAGAAGGAAAGAAGAATGAAGCAACTAAGGTCAGGAAACAGGTGAGACAAAAATGGATTCCTAAAGCTACCGAGCAATCCAGTCCAAGTAATGGAATGGATGGCTCTACCGACTCAAATTAAATTTCCAAGGAAGCACTGGAACTGTATTCTCATAGATCAATCTCAAGCAGTTCCAGAACCGAAATTAAAAGAAAAGTCTAAATCAGCATGCAAGATGCAGTGAGATCACAGGGAGGTCGGTATAGTCTTCACGGAGCAAGGTCGGTATAGTCTTCACCGAGCAAGGTCGGTATAGTCTTCACCGAGCAAGGTCGGTATAGTCTTCACCGAGCAAGGTCGGTACCTGTCTTTACCGAGCAAGGTCGGAGCATTATGAATTCTTGAGTTCACTGAGTTGCGAAGTCTTTTCCGAGCAATTAATTCTTAGTGGGTGACAGTCTGTCAGAATTCCTACCCTAATTTGAAATGAGCATTAATGACAGAGTTGTAAACAAAAAGAAAGTAATCGAACTCATTCTTCACCGCGAATCTTTAGCACTTTGAGAGCATAAAACTTCAAGGGCAACCCGGTGATTTAATACTCTTGCGAAAGGGATTTTCTGTGAGCTACCATGGCATCATCCAGCACTTCAGCGAAGAAAGGATCTGATATGTTAGTTCAAGGGGAGTGGAAAGCACCAGATTTTAAGATCGTGCCCGTAATTGCAGCAACCCTAGATCTGAACGGAGCTCAATCTCAGATTCCTCCTAAGGTACTGCTTATCAACGATATCCGTAATCATTTTAACTGTTCAATTCAAGAAATGGGAAACCTAGAACTAGACATTGTGCGTGAGGAACTATGTGTGGATGGTACTTTGAAACCCGAGCACAAACATCTGGAAGATAAGGGTTTAGTCCACATTGCACATCTTCCTCAAAAATTTTGAGATAAATGGGGTAGGTACATTCTCAGCCGAGTACATGATGGAAAAATTTGGCTTGAGCAACCTATTGAGATCACAAAGAAAATGATTCATCAAGTCACCGGTCTTCCCATGTTGAACAAAGCTAAAACTACCAAAACCCTAGGTCAGACGGAACTAGAGAAGAAAACCCTAGCCGAGTGGGATGGTAGAGGCATGAAAGTTAGCAGCATTACCGATGCCGAACTAAAGTTTGGTACACATATCATTGCACACAAGATTTACAGTTCTAGTCGACAGAACAGTGTCTCCTATGAAGCTGTTGACCTAGCATATAAAGTGGTCAAAAACAACTTGACATTTGACCTAGAAGACTTATTGTTGAAACAGTTCAACAAGAACATGGAAAGCATCAAAACTTCCAAAAATAATCCATGTAAGTTTGGATCCTTGTTAGTCTATTTATTCTTCTATGTTCAGAAATTCTTCGCTTCTAAAGGAAAAGTTGTATGGAGAAAAGATGTGCCAGTACTCTATGAAATAAATGAATACATCGCAGAAATGGGTGAAAACTTTGAAAGCATCATGGATAATTATTTTGAGTCTTTCAAAGAGAAAATGAATGACAGATTTCGGATTCCACAGAAGTTGGTGGAAGATTACAAAGATGACATCTGTTTTATGGTAGATTGTGATAATGTGTATATTCAAGCAGTTAAACCGAGAACTGTATATGTAAAACCTCTTCCTTATGAGGTAAATATTGATGAAACCAAGAACATCATTGAAGCTCTTCTAAATCAGCCTGTCAATCCCAAAGCCACATATTTTGGAACATATGATGAAGCTAAGGTGAGAATTGAACTAAGCATAAAGCTTCCACAGGCGGTAAACAAAGGAAAGAAGAGGATAGCCAAAATGCAAATGATAACCGAGGATAAAGAAGAAATAGGTGAAAAAGAAGAGGAAAAGGATGAGAAAACAGAGGAACCAGAACCTGCAAAGAAGAAAGGAAAAGTTTTCATCACTAAGGCATCTGTGCCTCCCACTGCTGTGTTTACAAGGAGAAATACAAGAGGCAAGGCAGACAAGGCAGAAAAGGCAGATAAAGACATAGTATTCAAAAGGCCTCCTCTAAGCCTCCAAGAAAAGCTCAAACTCTTCAAAGATGGATCAGGATCTGGAGTAAGTAACATAAAATCCTTGAGATATGAAACCAGATCGGAAGCAGAACAAAAGGAAATAGAAGATGCTGTTGTTGAGAAGATGGGACAGTGGAAATACTCTCCTGAAGAAATTACCCCACAGGTTCCAGCAGTTCTATTGAATCCAATAAAAATGAGATGGAGCAATGCAAGGCAAACTGTGATAGACATATTTGATCAAAACCTGAGACAGTTGATGCCGAGCCTGAATAATGATGAAGTAAAGAAGGCATTAAAATAAAATGAAAATAAAATGACATTGAAGTTCAATACTTGTTTGATTTTGATCAACAATATTGAATCGGTTGTGAAGGCTGCAAAAGCCACATGGAAGAACATATACCACCTTCACCAACCGAGCATTGAAACTGTAATAATAAAAGACATTGAAGATGACAGTGATGAACAAGAAGAAGACACTGAGGTAGATGATACTGTAAGGATAGCAGCAGAAGTCATTGCATCCCTTCCTACATCTCCAGTGAAAGTTTCTACATCCAGCCCTGAGACACCTTCAAGCATGGTTGTGACAACTTCTACATTTGTCCAATCATCCCTAGCAACATCAAAGGCAGCTACCATTTCTTCTACCAAGCTGCAGTCTCTTGCACCATCAAGTTTTCCAGCAGTAAGTTTTCCATCTTTTGAATCTTCAAGTGTAAATATTTTAAGTTCTCCAGTAGAAAGTATGCCAGTATCTATTACCAGCCCTACTTTATCTACTGTCACTACTACAAAAGCATTAAGTACAGATAAGCCTAAGGCTCTACCGAGTATAAAATTTTTGGGTAAAAATGTAGTTGAGGATATAGACCTAGATGAAGAGATAGAAATTCCTACATTAGATTTTGCAAATCTCTCAGCAGATCAGATGCAGAATATAGGTGAGATCCTCCAAAGGAAAGAAAAACAAAAGAAGCTTAAAAAGGAGAGAGACAAAGAGTATCAAATCATCAAGGATGCTAAGGACATTTTGTCTGATGCATTAGGCATTAAAGTAGACTCCTCCCAGCATGTTTTGTTACAATTGGCAGAAGCAGTTGAGAAATACATCAAGGAGTCATCCAGGACAGAAAAGTTAGTTGAAACAGCCGAGAAGAGATTCAACAATAAAGTGCTTGAGAACATTGCTCAGCACATAGCTATTAACCAAGTGGAATTGTCTTCAGTTTTGTCTAACATAGAATCTATCTATTCGAATGCTACCTCTCTTTTGGCCAGACTATGCAATTTTTCTGAGTTCACAAAGGATGTCAAAGATAAAATGAATAAAATGGATGAGGATATGAAGATTAGCATACAGAAGCTACAACTTGAACCAAGTTCAAGCTCTACTCATCACATGAAAATCTCACATCTATCTAATATGCAGTCTGATCTACTGAAAGAAGACTCAAGGATCTGGTCCACACTGCTAGACATCCAACACATGATCCTTCCCATCATGAATATAATGTATAAGCACATTGAACATTCCAGAACATTGATTCATGACAATCAGCTCTCCATAGCAGATCACATGATTGAACTCTCTGCAGAAGTCCAAATTGCTATACAAACATGTAAGATTCTGCAAGAAAGTTGGGACAGAACCCTGGCACTAATAATGAAGGTACATTCTGATTTCTTATCAAATTTTGGATTCTCTCTGTAAATAACTTGTATATGCACCTTTGGCATTATCGTCAAAAAGGGGGAGATATGTATAGAAGGAGAGATATGTATACAGTTATAGATTTGTATAAGAAATAGTTAGCACATTGAAAGGGGGAGACAATGTATAAAGCCCTATAACGCATGATTCGTGTATATAAATTTTGGCCAATAAGTGTTTTTGTCACTAATGCCAAAGGGGGAGATTGTTGGCATTAAGCAGAATTGCCACTAGTGACAACACTTATTTGCATTCTGGATACAAACCGAGCAGACAGTGCAAGCCGAGCAGACAGTACAAACCGAGCAGACAGTACAAACCGAGCAGACAGTGTAAACCGAGCAGACAGTACAAACCGAGCAGATAGTGCAAACCGAGCAGACAGTGCAAACCGAGCAGACAGTGCAAACCGAGCAGACAGTGCAAACCAAGCAGACAAGTGCAAACCGAGCAGACAGTACAAACTGAGCAGACAGTGGAAACCGAGCAAGTTAGTACAAACCGATCAGGACAATGTAAACCGAGTAACATCTTGTCTACCGAGTCACCAATGCTTACCGAGTTCAATACCTACCGAGTGATTAGTATGAACCGTGCCTTCACTTCTATCGAGTGCATGACGATGCCGAGTAATGCAGTGGACGCCGAGTATCAGAAAGTCATCGAGTCAGTTTGAAGGAACCGAGTAACCATATTTGGGCTGACTTAGTAGCACTTATGTTTATTTGTCAAGCCGACTGTGTAATTGTAATTGTAATTAATTGTTTGAGACTTGTATATAAACAATGTTGTAGAAATAAAAGAAAAAATGATATATGCAGCAGAATATATGTGAAAGAGAAAGAAAGGCAGAAATAAGCGAATTACAGAAGGCTTCAGAAGTATAAGATACAGCAAAGACAAATTCATCTCAGAAGGTGATCAGTACATCAGCGAATCTCATTCAGCAATCCAGTTGCAAAGTAGAGATCTACTATTTCATTCTAACAGGTGAATCAGTACTAAATCCTTTAACCGGGTAGACTTAACAGTCTTTGTAAAAATCTCTTTACCGAGTGCATACTTCACTGTATGTTTGTAAATCCTTTAACAGGGTGGATTTAACAATCCTTATTGCTCTTAACAGGGCAGATCATCAGAAGTGATCAAATTGTAAGCCTTAACCGGCCAACTTTATTCTGCAGTATTAAAGCTTTGTGGGTTTCATCCCAACCCCAGTTTTACTTTCTTTTGGAAGGTTTCTGGGTAACCAAATCTATGTGTCATTATTGTGAATGTTTGTAAGTTTCATGCTTTCTGTATGCAAAGGTTAAAAAGTAAAATACATGTTAAAATTAGAAGAAAATTTGGAGTTACTGATTCACCCCTCCCCTCTCAGTAACTTGGTTAATTCCTGAATATTTCCAACATACAAGCTTGGTTGTAACTATGCTCATCATTATATAGTACACTAAATTAGTGTACACTAGAATGCTTCATTAACCAAGGACACTATATAATAACTTTTTTCTTCCTTCTTCATAATTGATTAATGTAACATAATCAAGTCAACATTATGAAATCATAGACTCATCAATAAGTTACCCAAAGTATTCCTTATCCTCATCTGTCATATCCATCTTCCTCAATGTAGATATCTCGGTTCTCTATCTTTTTTCTCCACTTTATAGATGTGTAGATGTTTGTAACTATCATGATAAGTACTGTAAAAACTAGTTGACATCAATGACAATAAAACTACTAATTCAATTATCTTACATAACCATTCTGTACTTGTATTTCATCAATCAAGTCCTCAATTAGTTGTAGTTCATCATCATCATCATCTTCATCAACTAGGTAGCATGAATTTTTTCCTTTATCTCTATAGTATCGGTTGTCTCTTTTTCCTCTATGTCAGTTGCCTCTATGATTTTGGTAATCTCATATATCATTCTTTCTTTCATTTGATCTTTCACGTGTCCTCTCATCCTCTTTCCTTTCTGGAAATTTTGTAGCAATATGACCAATCTCTTTACATTGAAATATATCAAGAGTATCTTACCTCATTATTTTACATTCTCTTTTAGTAGCTTTCTAGCCATTAATGCTTCAAGTGCTTCAAGCTCATCTTGTTCTTCTTCACTATCACTTCTATTTCTTATATGATGTCTAATACTTTATCTTCAAGTATTCAAAGATAACACAAATGTAGATTCTACCATAGGTACAATACTATTATTAAAGTTGTTAAGCTCAAATGCAGTCAATCTAGTAATTAGATTATCAGGGGAAACATCGTTACCAGGAACTACTCTCATTTCGTGTATTATAGGGACTCTAATAGCATAAGTACACAACAATATTATGATAATTTTACTTGTGACAATTTATTCTTCATTAATTCCACCTTCTCTTCAGATAGAATTCACAAATTCCTTGACTCGGTGATGATCCTGAGTAATTTTTTCACCTTCTTTCTTCTTCATATCATCAAACTTTCCTCTTAATCTTTTTGCCCTTTCCATAAGAATAGTTTGATCTCCACCATGAACTAGTGTCAGTTTGTGCCACATTTCTCTTATAGTTGTACAATTCTTAACATCTTTAAATTCAACATCTGATAGAGAAGAAGAAATCTTAAACATCATTGCATTATGTTCTTGTCTCTCTTTCATCTGTGTGATATTAAAAGGACTAGTACGTACTATGAAGTCATTTACCAAATAGTATAGTACAGAATCCCCAATGTCTGATAGAAAAAGCTTCATGCTGATTTTCCATGTTGATATATATATATATGGGGTGGGGGTGTGATCATAGCAAATAAAAGACCCACACCTAAATCCAAATTCCCAAAAGGAGAGATCCAAATTGATCAACCAAAAGGTTAATGCACAAAAGAATTAATCTATGGAGAATATGAATAAATGAGAAAACCTCACATTTTATTATGAAAAGTATGTATTGAAATATTTAATTTAATTGAAGAGAAATACTAACCTCAAAATAGGAAAAATATGGAAAATATTTTTTTTTGATGTCTGTGTACAGTTTTGGGAAGTTATACAACCAGATCTGGACTAGAAATGCAGAAATTGAAAAAACCCAGAAACCTTTTTTCTGATCTAATGAAGGTCAACCTTGACCCAAAGCTGAGGTAAGATCTTACTCTAGGGTACAATCTTACCCCAAAAATTTGACCTTGACCTGCACTACTCCAACAGAAATTTTGTTCGCAAATCATGAAAGTTTGTTGAAAATTGTACTCTGATATTCATTGTCCCGCACCTGCTTCTACAAGAAAAAGGGTTTTTTTGTTGGATGAGGGGTTTTCCTTTGTCAATCATTGGTTTGGAATCAACCTTCAAATATAATTAAAATTGCAATGTTTATAAAAAAAGTAAATGGAACTATTCACCTTACTTATGCTGAAACCCTTGTGGAGGATTCAAATCCTTTAATCCACAAGTATGGATGCTCCAAATGAATGTAGAATCAAATTTAGGATGTATCAAATCAATTGCATTAGACCTTCAACACCAATCTTGAATGGATCTTGGACTAGGAAGAAAGTTTGAATGGATGTGGATGGAGAAATCTTCAACAAGAGGGCTCCAAAGAGATTGAATCTGTCAATGGCTATCAATGGATCTCCTTGATGAATTGAATGCTTGATAATTGCTTGATCCTGAAAATTATGGATGTTTGTAGGTACTTATGAAAAATGGATTGCTTGATGGAAAAAATAGATATAAGAAATGAGAGAGGAAGGCTTCCTTTTATACAAATATAGGGCAGAAACTTCTAGAGAGGCTAACATATAAGAAAAAAGTTCCCCTTAAGTGAAAAATCCTAGAAATGGACCTATATTAAATATCATTTAAGATTTTACCATTCTGAAATCTGAAATAGATGACCTAGAAGCGAGAAATAAAACTTTTTGAAGCCTGACATCCTGAAACTTCTGGAACTTGAAATTTGAACCTGGGGTCAAGGTTGAGGTCAACTCTAACCTAGGTTAGGTTTGAGGTCCTCCTTGACCTAGGTCAAAGTTGAGATCAAATCTGACCTAGGTTAGGGTCTAGGTCATCCTTGACCTTGTTAGCAAAATGGTGTGTGCTCCCCTTGGGATTCATGACATGGCTTAACCACCTCCCATGTCTTCGATAAATCTAGTGGTTGTATCAAGTATCAATAGGTTGATCTTTTGGTGTAATGAAAACCACTACTTGTAATAAGTGGTATTAGAGCTTGGTCACAGGTTCGAATCCCCTCAGGTAACGCTGAGGGGGAGATTGTTGGCAAAATAGTCAGTGTTCCCCTCGAGATTCATGACATGGATTAACCATCTCATTTGTCTTCTATAAGTCTAGTGGTTGTATCAAGCATTAACTATTAGGAATGAATGTTGAATACTTGATAGTCATTTTGTAGCAATTATTGTTGCATTCATGACTATGATTGTCATTGATGTCAACATAGTGACCTTCTAAAGACTTGTAGAGAAGTAGACAGTGTTTTGATTAGCACACATGGTATATTGTAGTTGGAGCTATGTGATGTTGAGAATATACTCTTTGATATGTTGTATGTTTATGGTTAAGATCATGGATAATAATTCATTTATTCATGGAAGTTATGAGCATTTTGGTGGAAGTAGTATTCAGGCAGTGTTCTTGAGTAGCAGTTTGTGGAAATTGGATGATATCTCCTAATCAAGATGGAATCTAGTTTTGTGTAGTTAAAGGGAAGTTAGAGACACATTGATAGTGATGTGGATGATATCACAAACTTTGAAGTCACATGAGTGAAGAATTATTATATTTGGAAGCCAACAGTTTTGTGTAATTTTGATGTAGCGTGTGGACACTTTTATTTTGTAATTGTGTGCCGACTCATTTGTAATTATTTGAGTGTGGTATAAAGGAAGGAATGTTTTTCCTTATTGTAATGTAGCATGGTATGGTTGTATGTGAATATATGCATGCAGTGAAGAAAACAACCAATGAAGTACAAAGATCTAAAGTTGAGATCTAGTGTAGTAGTGAGTGTGGTTTGGCATAGTGAGGAGGTAACATATTTGATATTATTCTATTGAATAATCTTAAGGTCAGTTGGATAGTGTGTTCAGTGATCTTTCCATTGAAGCTGTTTGGGTAGTGGGTCCTCCTATCTTCCATAACTCCTAATAGGGTTAGAATCTTTTAACAGGGATTCAAAATCTCCTAATAGGGATTCATATGTACTGAATGTATTTCATAAGACTCCAAACAAAGTCCATCCTTTCAAAAGGAATATTCATATTAGTGCATCTTTTGTGGCCATCATTCCCACCAGGGTTTACTCTTTGATCAAGAGGTTCCCTAGTCAAAATATCTTATGTTATTGTGTTATTGTGTATGAATATATTTCTATGGTTGGTAATTATATTGATTACATGGTTAAATGTTGTTGAAGTTAATAAAAGTTATAATTATCTAATAATTGATTCACCCCCACCCCCCCCCCCCCCCCCCTCTTAGTTATCCTAGTGGACTTTACTTTTTAACAATTGGTATCAGAGAAGCAAGTCCTTGAAAGAAAAGTTTAACAGCTTAAGGAGATCCGTGGTGAATTTTAGGAAAGAAAGCCCTAAGTTTGATGGAGTAAATTTTGGCAGCTGGAAGGAAAAGATGAAGACACATCTACTATGTTTAGGACCAGGTTATTGGTTGATTACAAAGAATAATAAGACTGCCATTGAAGAAGACAATCTTGAAACATGTTAGAAAGATGAGAGAGATCTATTCATGTGTAACATATGATGGGGCATATTAATGCCTTAATTTTGATATAGTTTCATTTACTCTTTTTGCTTTGTCAAAAACATTTCCAAAACATTTTTGTAAATATATGTGAACTTATGCCAAGAGACAGATAGAACTTACTAAACCTATGGGTAGTATGATAACATACTTTGCTTAATATTATACATAGAATGTAGTATTTCATATAAATATCGAAAGCTATATTCTAATATCTGAATGACCGTAGGAATGTTATCTTGCATACATGTTCCGGATGTTTCTAACTTTTCAGGGAAATGAGGAGTGACGCAAAGGGTGGTGACTACTGCATTAAAGGAAGAGGATGATGAAGACTGATCATGGCAAGGAAAGCACAATTTAGTTCCTTTAGATAAGCCGTGCCTACATAGGAGTTACTATTCATTTTCTAAGCTTTCTACAATTATCTATTTTTAGTCAAGTGTGTTTACTATTTTTGTAGCAACAGTATAGATTCTTTCCATGCATTTTACTTTCCTGCAGCATAGGAATTAAGATTCTTCAAGGAACTTAGTGCACATACCGTGCTGACCCATTTCAAGTCCTACATCCCTAGGTTGATAATTCAAGTGTATCTCATGGTGGAGTAAGGTAGTCTTTAGAATAGATATGTTATCCTTGAGAGAGACAATGGTGTGATTATCTTCATCTATTATGAAACTGTACATTTTTAGCGTCATTGTCGAGGATGGTGTCAAACTAGGAACCTTCATGAGTCCTTTATTTTTAGATTACTTTGTTAGCTAAGAATCGTAGAGTTGTGGGCTTGATAAACAAGTCACCAATTTCTTGCATGCATCAAAGAAGGAGAGATGTCCATTGTAGATTCCTTCCTAAGGAGCCTGTAAAACCAAAAGAAGAATTTGAAGAACCTGAACTACCATTTCTTTATGCATGCCAATAGTTTAATGCATCATCATCTTCAGCAGAAGGAGACACCCAGAAGACATTTGAACTTCATCCATTTGAAGAAGTATTCTCCAGCTTCCATGCTAACCCCACTCCAATACCACCTGTTGTCCAGAATCCACCAATAATTACCAACTTCAGGCCACAGTTTCAATATCCTATACCTCCAGCTATGGCAGCTCCCACATTTCCATTTCCAATACCAAGTCTCTTCAATAATCACAATCTCAAAAACATACCTGCATCAACATTACCAAAGTTTTATGACATTCATAAACTAAAGTTATTCCCAACCACACTGAAAGAGTCAACATTAAAAGGGTTCATGGGCCTGGGCACAAATGCAATAACAAATTGGGATGATATGAGATGCCTATTTCTTAATAAGTAAAAGGAATATTGTAGGGGAAGTGATTCAAAAGGTGATGACATTTTTAGAATGTCACAACAGGAAGATGAAACATTAGAAGATTATATATCTTGCTTCATGTTCAATTTGCAGAAGAGCCCACAACATACCTTGCAAGAGGAGTCCCAAAAGTTGATTTTTCTCAGAGGAGTAAATGAGAACTACCTTAAAGCATTGGATCTAATGGTAGGAGGAGATATAACCCAATCTTCATGGGATGACCTTCAGAAGATTTACCAGAACTACTCTAGGTCAACAGTAAAGAAAGCAAGGGGATTTCGCTCATGAATAGCCAAAGCAAGTGGCTTTGCTGGTATTTCAAAGATGGAGATTTCAAATTTGTTGTCTGATTTCAAGGAGGGCATCATCAATGACATCACCACAAATTTGGATACAATGGCTACTAAGAAGAAACATGCAGAGGCTGAGGTGCAGTTAGCTGAGTACTATCCACACTACCAAAAATAGAAGAAAGATTGCCAATGCAAATTGGTCACTAATGTGGAGAACCAGCATCTTCCAACTGAGTACTTGAAGATAGAAGGAAAAGATGATTAGGTATTCTTCATTTCTCAACATCATCCATGGGCCCCGTGTCAAGGTATGCCCCAAGACCCTTTACAAAATTCAAATCCAAATGGTATTCAATGGCAAAACTGTAGTGTCCAAGGTCCTCCACAATATAGTCAACCTAATTGGAATAATGTTTGGTAAAATAATCCACAAAGTCAATGGTATCCTCCACAACAACCTTAATGGCCACAATTCCCAAACTAATGGCAACCACCCCAAGGGAATTGGTAGTCTACAAACCAATGGAGAGGACCTCAGCAATGGCCTAACAATCCTAGATACCCACCTTTACCACCCCCAACAAATGTGCCTGCACTAATGCCACCACCTACAAATTCTAGACCTCAAAAGTAGACTCAATTGCCTGCACAACCTCAACCAGATCCAAATAACCAATAGTCACAACAACCCATGTATTCTATTGATGCTCAACAATATCCTCCTTATGCTCTAAATGTTGCAGATATACATTTGAGATCTGGTACAACCCTACCAACACCTGAATCACCTCTCATAACTTAAATACCATATACTCCTTCAGCATCAGTACCAACAGCTTCTCCACCACAAATGGTTGACATAATAAAATGTAACTAGTTTAGACCAAACTCAAATAGCAGTTGAACCTCCTTTTCCATAAAAACTCATACAAAGAAAACCTACACAAATAGAAGAACAATCCTTTGACATCATTAACCAGCTGAAGAATATGCATGTTTGGATTCACTTATTTTAAGATATTAAGGATGTTCCTGTTTATGGTAAAGCTATCAAAGAGGCCTATCTTAAAAAGCCAGGGAGGAAGAAAAAGGACCCAACCATAGTCCATGTTATAGGGCAATTGGTTGACATCATGTTATGGAAATTGGTTATTCCTAAATATTCTGACCCAGGAAGTCTAGTTGTGAATGTGATTATAAATGGCCAGTCAGTTAAAAATGCCTTGATATATCTTGGTGCTGCTATAAATGTAATGACAAAGGATACTATGAAAAAGCTAAACATAGAAGGATTAAGGGCTACCCCAAAATTTTTGTAACTTGCAAATAGTTCTACTATCACTCCTAATGGGATGATAGAAGACATAGTAGTAACCCTAGAGTCTCTAGAATATCCTACAGATTTTATGATTCTATCCCCAAAAGTGAACTTATCTAGTTACCCTGTCATTTTAGGATGCCCATGGTTAGCGATAGCTGATGCAAATATAAGTTGTAGGTTAGGAAGTATGAAAATTTCAGATGGATAGGCAACAAAGCAATTTGTCTTGTACCCTCCAGCTCAACCCCAACCAGATTTAAGCACACCTGTATGGCCAGATTTAGGGAATGAAGAGGGAGAGTTAAACTCTATGGTTTAGCTTATGATGTTGCATAGGTAGTCTTTTCTAAAGCTACAGGAAGAAGATTCAATCATTTAGAGTATCCTTAATAATACTTGTGTGGTAGACAAAGATGTATTTGACAGCTTTGTGTTGGAACTAGTTACATATGAGGATTCTATAGAGAATTGTTTTCTACCTAAAGAGCCATAAATTATCCACCAACTTTTACCATGTGAACTAGACACAAGTCCCATCTCTAAAGCTGCTATGGTTGATCTTACAACAACTGTTGACTTTTCAAAAGGTCATAATCTCCATGTCAATAATAAATTGCCTCCTAGACAGATGCAACAATTAAAGGAGCTTCTTCAAAAGCATGAAATTTTTTTTGCATGGGACTATGGAGATATGAAAGGATTGAGTCCTAAATTATGCACTCATAGAATATATATCAATGAAGGGTGCCTACCACTTTGTCAACCCCAAAGGAGGATTAATCTAGCACTCAGAGAAATAGTTAAAACTGAACTACAAAAATTGCTTGATGTTGGTTTTATATACCATATATCTAATAGTAGATGGGTCTCACCTTTGGTTATAGTAGCTAAAAAGGGAGGGAAGTGGTGGATTTGTGTGGATTATAGAGAACTAAATAAGGCAACCAAGAAGGATCACTTTCCTTTACCATTTATTGATCAAGTGTTAGACACTCTGGCTAGTAAGAAATATTTTTCTTTTTTAGATGGGTACAGTGGTTATAATCAGATAAGTATAGCTCCATAAGATTAGGATAAAACCATATTTACATGCCCATGGGGTACTCTTGCATATTATATCTTTCCATTTGGCCTATGTAATGCTCCAGTGACCTTTCAAAGAGCAGTAATCAACATCTTTGCTGATATATTGCATGACTGCATGGAAATATACATGGATGATTTCACAGCATTTGGAGTCACTTTTGAGGAGGCCTTGGAGAATCTTGAGAAGGTTCTTGTCCAATGCAAAGAACATAATCTATCACTTAATAGTGAAAAATGTTTCATTATCATGTAGAAAGGAGTAGTGCTTGGTCATTTCATATCAGCTGCAGGGATACAAGTGGATCCGGCTAACATAGAGGTAATTCTAACATTACCCATACCTACAAAACCAAAGGATGTAAGATATTTTTTAGGTCATGCTGGATATTATAGGTGCTTCATAAAATATTTTAGTAAAATAGCCAGTCCTTTGTATACACCATTGACTAAAGAATCTGAATTCATTTGGACACCCGCATGTAATGAAGCCTTCCTGTAGCTTAAGAAACTCCTCACTACAACACCATTTCTGAAGGGACCAGGTTGGTCAATACCATTTCATATCCATACTGATGCTTCAGACTATGCCATAGGTGTTGTCTTAGGACAAAAGCCTGCTAACCTTGAAATTTCCATCTATTATATTAGTAAAAGTCTTCATGGCCCTGAACTGAACTACATAGTAACTGAGAAGGAACTTTTAGCTGTAGTTTATGCATTGAAAAAATTCAGACAATATGTAATTGGATATCCTATTTTTGTTCATACTGACCACTCAACTATAAAGTACTTGATGAACAAACCTACTATAATTGGTAGATTGGCAAGATGGCTTTTGTTATTGCAAGAGTTTGATATCACCATTGTTGATAAGTCAGGCAAGGCAAATGTGGTTGTTGACTATTTGTCAAGACTTCAAATTGCCAATGAAGATCCAACTCTAATTGAGGATACATTTCTAGATGAGCATTTGTTTCACATAACAACCCATACACCATGCTATGCAGATATAGAAAACTATCTTTCTACAAATAGAATGCCACCACACTTCTCTCACAAAGACAGGAGGAAAATAGTAGAGAAAAGTTTTCACTATTCATGGATAGATAACAACCTCTTCTACACTGGACTAGATCAGACCATGAAGAGATGTGTCAGGGAGGATGAGATATATGACATACTACATGCCTGTCATGATGAACCATGTGGAGGCCATTTTGCAGGAAAAAGAACAACATTAAAGGTACTTACAACTAGATATTACTGGCCAACATTACATAAGGATGTAGAAAATTATACAACCAAGTGTGACAAATGTCAGAGGATGGGTCAGCCAACCAAATCAGATGAGATGCCACTCAATCCATAGATTGTTATAACACCCTTTGACAAGTGGGGTATGGACTTCATAGGTCCAATTGACCTGCCATCAAATGGAAAATCCTACATCCTAGTATGTACGGATTATTTAACTAAATGGGTGGAAGTCAGGGCAATGAAGAATGTAAGAGATGAGAAAGTAGCTAAATTCTTATTTGAGGACATATTTACATGCTACGGAGTTCTGAGAGAACTTGTCATAGATCAAGGAGCTTAGTTCACGTCAAATTTGATTACTAAACTTATGAAAGAATACAACATAAGGAATAGGAAATCCAGTCCTTATCACCCATAGGAAAATGGGCAAGTAGAGGTCACAAATAGAGAAATAGAGGCCATTCTAACCAAGATAGTGCAATTACATAGGAAGGATTGGAGTAGCAGGTTAACTGAAGCTGTGTGGGTATACCAAACTACATGGAAGACAAAAAATAGATTCACTCCATTTGAACTTCTATATGGAAAAGTAGCAATGTTGCCCATTTAATTTGAACATAAAACCCTGGGCACTGCCTTAGAACTAAACATCAGTCTTCTTGTAGCACAAGAAGAGAGACTTCTCCACTTGAATTCACTAGATTAAATGACAAAGACAACTTTGGAAAGAATAGAGATCATTTAGTAGTAGAGGAAGAAGTGGCATGATGCACATATCAAGAACAAATAATTCCAAGTAGGAGATTGGGCTCTCCTATATGATTCTCATTTCAAAGAGAATCCAGGGAACTTACAGACTCAGTGGCTGGGGCCTTATGAAATTTAATATGTATTTGACAATGGAGTAGTCCAACTGACAACCATTGATCCTGTCCAGTTCAAACTACTTATAAATGGCCACAGATTGCATCTCTATCATAAACCACAGACCAAAGATGAGTTCCTGTAGTAGTTCCAACCGAACAGTTTACCAACTCTTACTGACACAGTTCCTATAGCAGAGGGTGTGAACCTTCTTCCTGTAGCCATACCATGACAAGCCTTCAATGAGCATTCATAATAAAAACTCATTTAATCTGAGGTCTATTCTTACATTCATTTCTCTTTTTCTTCATATCAACTCATTTGATTTCTTTATCTATCATCCACTCACATTCCACGTCACCCACCAATGCTATTTTTACTACTTTCAATAAAACACACCATCAGCAAATTTTCTATCATCACTAGACATCACCACCTCATTAATTTGCATGTGGAAGTATGATCTAAAGTTTTTAGGTACACCATTTTTACTCTTTATTAATTTATATTGCATAGGTTTCAATATTTATATACAATACTACATTAAATGTATTGTCTAAAGCCTTAAGCCAGTTTCTCATTCGTTTACAAAAATTTTAAGTGTGGACACTTGTCAAAATTTAGTGGGGGGCAAGAAAGTGTAGTAATTTCCAACTGTCATCTCCACGTCACCCTAGTCATATCCACATTATTGGTTGTACTTTGCCGGCGGTCTGATTTTAATTTTAAATCTTTTTGTATCTATCGTGTTGGTTCTTCCCTTTGATCTTCAACTTGCAAATTTATACTTTGATGGATAACTTTAATAATACTTTGACTCTATCACCACTCCAAAGTCTACAAGGAAGAGGGCCAATTAACAAGGATCAACAAGATCCTCCTACACTTTGAGCTAAGATGCTCAGGCAATTGTACCCTTGATTCACTTCTTCAAAGGAATCCAAAATAATATACAACTATGTCCTTTACTAACTGATTGAAAGATATTATCATTTAAATCTGTGTGTGTGGTTGATGATGATGGACTACCTCTAGAAAATAGACCAGTGCCTCAACTAGGGAAAAGAGCCACTCAACCAACATATATCAAATGAAAACCCTAACTCAAACACACATGAATTCAAGATAAGTACTTTGCCTATTATCCCTCTCCCTCACATACCATGACATCAAATTCTTATCTAGCTATGAACTCATTGAAACTACCTGAAAGACTTTAATCCTAACTTTGTTAGAAACTCAAAGATAATTTCAAAATACTCTTTGTTTACCATATGCTTACCCACTTTCTGAAATTAACATATATGAGCTCAAGAACAAGACAAGAAGACATACACAAATATAAAATTGGAATCTGAATGTATTCTCATTAAAATTTGTAGAATCGATACATTATCAAACAACACAATACCAGAGAAATAGACCCAAAGTCCAGGCTCTCTTTTCTCAACATAATACCATCAAAAACAACCAAGGACCAAAAAGAAAGCTTTTGGAACCCCAACTAAGTAAAAAATGCAAGAATTTATACCAATAGCTACCCTGGAATCCCAAAATAGGATGCAGCAAACTTCGGGTAGCAAGGGTAGGGTTAGGGTTTCACCCACCACACCAACTAAAATGGTCAAGAATTTATTACAGGGATGAAAAATAGGTGATCAGAAGAAATCAGATCCAAGAATGATCTGTAATCATGAAAATCTGTGAGCTCAGTACAGGACATCAAGGAATTTCCATGAGAAATAGTCTGATTGTCCTTCTACAACATGCCTCGAGAAAGAAAAACCATCCCTTCATAGTACTCAACCTCTGCAAATCAATCACATAGCCTCTCTCGACCACACTACAACAGTTACCAAAATCTCACCTACCAGATTTAGCCACACAAGAATTGAATTCCAGTCCTTCCTGTCACTGGAAAGCTTTCAAATTTTCAAATCTATAGAGAATGACTATTTTCATGGTGCTATTGACATATCTATGGCCCACATTCAAACTCATATTGACTTTATATCATGACCATTAGATCCTTATCTTACCTAGGCTCATCAGCTTAACCTCTAATAAGAATCCTCGTTTACATTTTTCCCTATTCAGGAGATCGCTAAATGAAAAGTTAACCCAAGCACATACTCTAAGAACTAGTGACTAAAGGCTTCACCTATTTGCCAGATCACTCTCTTAACTCATCATTCATTTAGCGAACTGGTGAACAAATGAAACAATCTGACCCCAGTTATTATCTGGCGAACTAGAGACCAAAGGCCATTCTTACATTCATGTAATACTTTCCACCATCGCTAAAACATTTAGAGACTAGGCGACCATATGTTTGTTGAATCGCCAAATGATTAGGACCTCAACCAAAACATTACGTGAACCAGTGAATAGAAAGAAATTTTGATGGGCTGCAAAACATATCAAAGCTACCAAACCTCAAATTCGGGCCCACCTATTCCACACGTCGCTCCGTCAACCAATCAAAAGATGCCAACTCCTTCCACCCTGGCAACAGACCCACTGATAGCCCTTACGATGAGATTCCAAATCAATGGTTAGTTGCATGATTGCATAGGGGAAGAATATTCCATGCGATCATGCGACAACTACAAGATCTTCAAGCGCCTAACAACCTGACCCAACCCTATCGCATAAGCCTTTGCAACGAATCACAAGCTACCACATTACAAAGAACTAACAAGTGGGCATACAAATTTTCCTTCATGCACAGGTCCCTTTGACAACCTACCAGATCACCATTTCTGTGGACCAACCAGGGATCACCAAATGTCCTTACCTGTCAGTGGACCTACCTGCATATCAACATCTAATTGGATGGTGGGCGCATGATCGCATGGGGTGAGAATATTCCATGCAGACATGTGCCAACCATTAGATCTTGAATCTTTAGACTAAGATATTGGGCCCCACTGACAGAATGTCCAACTCACTGCTCCCGACCAATTAAAAAAAAAAAACCACCACCTTAGCAACAAGCAACACCAAAGATGGACCTGTCGGGACAGGTGGCACCTTGTCACATGATCGCATAGCCTGAAAAAGGTTCATGAGATCATGCGACAGCCACACATTTTTTAAAAGGTCTGATACTTAGAAATATTAAAGTGTTGGGACTTAGGAACTTAGGAAAATTAAAGGGACCCTGCCTGACATGGAAAAACCTAACCGCGAACAACATATAAGTGGTCTTTCAATTAACACATGCGTATTAGGATTTTAAGTGGGCTAATAAAGTAACAAAGAAATATAATAGGGCTAGGGTATACTTAGGTCATTTTTGAATTTTTATAACCCAACGGCTAGATTTTCAAATTTTTTCTTAGCGTTTTAGGGCTAGAGACCAGGAAAAAGACTGTAGAAACCAGGGGAGGAACAGTGAGGGCATGAAATTTTTTTAGGGTGCTAACAGTGGCTCTATCTAGGGATATGTGGCTCTTGTAGGCATCACAAGAATTTAGATCTCAAGGAGAAGCAGTCCATCCCTCAAAAACTGAACAATAGAGAATAGCAGGAATAAAACCCTAGGAACCAAGACCAAACAAAATATGGGCAAACAACTTATTTACAGAATTTACAGTATATACAGACCTAACTACTATTCATGGAAATAAAATATTTTTAATTGAAGTATCTTTTCAAGAATTGTCCACGAACTGGCAATTCTTGAACTTCACCATTTAATTCCTTCACAACATATGAATCTTGGCCCCATTTCTCATGAATTAGATATGGACCTAACCAGAGTGGATCAAATTTACCATGTTTTCCTTTATCCTCTAGTCTAGCATTCCAAATTAACACCAAATCACCAGGTTCAAAGCTCCTTTCAACAGTCTTCTTATCATACAAAGTTTTAACTTTTAACTGCAATTTCGCATTTTTTGTAGCTAACTCTCTTTTTGTTTCATCCAGTCTAATGAGATCTTCAATTCTCAACTACATTTCATCATCTATATCATCACCATATAACTGAACAAACTTGTACATTTCCAATAAATTGTTCTAAGGCATTCTTGCATGTATTCCATACACTAGGTCAAAGGGTACACAGCCAATTGCCCTTTTTACAGTCACCCTATCAGCCCATAGAGCTAATGGAAAATTTGAATTCCATGCTTTCTTATTCTTTTCAAGAATCCTATTGAGAATTTTAATCAAACTCTTATTAGTTGATTCTACCTGTCCATTTCCTTGTGGATGATGAGGTGAAGAATTTGATACCTAGATTCCAAAACCTTTTCAGAATTCTTTGTACTTAACAGACTTGAAGCACATTGTGTTATCATTGACTATCCTCTCAGGGCACCCAAACCTTGTAACAATGTTGTTCAATAGAAAATCAATTACCACCTTGCTAGTTGCATTTCTTGCAGGGATAGCCTCCACCCACTTAGTGAAATAATTAGTAGCAACTAATATCCAGGAATGCCCTCCACTAGACTTATTTGGTATCTCCCCTATAAAATCAATTCCCCACTATTGGAAAGGAGCCTGCACTTCAACTGGCCTTAAAGGCATATTGCCTGAAAATTTAAGCTTACCAGAGAATCTCTGACAAGCATCACACCTTCTTACCAACTGTTCTACATCCTTGAAGATTGTGGGCCACCAAAAACCTACTCTCAAGATTTTATGAGTTGTAGTCTTACCCATATAATGTCCACCACAAACTCCCTCATGCATTTCTTTTATCAAATTGTTAGCTTGATCTTCATCAACACATTTCAAAAGTATGCAATCCAAATTTTTCCTATACAATTTGCATTTTACAATTACATACTTGATGGCCTGTAATTATAATGTCCTCTTCTTATTGTCATCTATGTCTACTGGACATTTCATATTTCTCAAGTAATAGATGATATCTTGATACTAGATACAATCAGCCATATCACAAGTATAATCAATTTTAGCTTGATTTATCTGATTTGCATCAAGATTGGATTGAGCCATCAACTTTGCCAATCCTTGTCCTCTAACCAATTTAGTGATCTGGATATCAACATTGAATTCTTGGATCCTATTGATCCATCTGCATCTCCTCCTAGACACCTCTTGCTATGAAAAGATATCATTTACTACTACACTTGGCACAAAGGCAATCACAATTGTTCCCATCAAATAACATCTGAAAGCCTTCACTGCCTTGACAAGTGCATATGCCTATTTTTCATTGATATCATATTCCAATTCAGCAGCCTGCAAAGATTTATTGAAAAATGCAAGAGGTTGCTCATAACCTTCATTATTTTTCTGCAACAAAACTACAACAATAGTATGAAAAGATGCAAAGGAAAAGATATGCATTGGGATACTATAATTAGGTGCCTTAAGCATAGGTGCATCTTTAATAGATGGTTTGATATTCTTGAAAGCTTCATTAGGCTCACCCTCCCAATTAATAACAAATCCCTTTTTTAACATCTTAGATATAGGTCTAGTAACCTCAGCAAAGTTTGTCACAAATCTTCTCAAGAAATTTACTTGACCAAAGAAGGACTGAATTCCTTTAACATTCTTTGGTCTCTGGATTTTATCAATAGCTACCACTCTTTCAGGATCAATCCTAACTCCTTGCTTACCAACCAAGTGGCCAAGCAACTTACCCTTAGTGACACCAAAAGCACATTTCCTTGGATTTAATGAAATGCCATATTCTAAAGCTCTCACAAATATTTTTTCTAAATGAATAAAATTATCTTCTTCTTTCTTGGAATAGGCAGTCAAATCATCTTGATAAACAACAATGAAATCATTTATAAAATCTGAAAAGGTAACATCCATCACCCTCTGAAAAGTTGCACCAACATTTGTGAGACCAAAAGGCATTCTCACATAAACATATGTCCCCCAAGGTGTAGTGAAAGTTGTCTTAAACTATTCTAATTCTTTTACAATTACCTGATTGTAACCAGAGAAACCATCCATCATAGACATTAATTCTGACCTAGTCACTCTTTGCAACATAGCTTCCATATTGGGCAGACAATAGTTATCCTTTAATGAGCTGGTATTTAAATTTCTAAAATCTACACAAAGTCTGATGTCACCATTTTTCTTCCTGACAGGGACTAAAATTGAAACCCAAGAAGAATGCCTGATAGGCTTGATAATTCCAGCATCTCTTAGCTTCATCAATTCTTCTTGCATCTTAGGTGCCAAAGTGGGATTAATAGGCCTTTGTTTCTGCGTGAAAGGTTTTGCATCTTCCTTCAAAGGAATAATATGTTGAAACAAATCCTCTCTATAAACCTTCAAGTCATCATATGACCATTCAAAAACATGCCTAAATTTTCTTAATAATTCAATCATATACTTTCATTTTTAATGAGACAAATCCCTACCAATGTACACTTTCTTAGGTACCTCTTGTGTTCCAAGATTTATCTCCTCCACTTCCATGTGATCTTTCTTTTTAATATTCTTTTGAACTCTATCCTAGTTATCAAATATAGTTTCTAGGACAACAAGCCCCCTAGGAACCTTGTTAGTTTTAAGTTGAATAATTTCATTACCAAGGACAACTTCCTTTCCTTCTACAGTCTCAACTAAGGCTGAACAATCTAATTCCTAACCATGATACTGATCTTCACAACTCATAAATTTCAAAATATCTTGGTCATCTTCAAAGACTTGCCAATTTTCAACATTGTCTGGTATACTAGGCCTAGTCTGAATTTCAACTTTAGAGAGACCAGCAAAAGTAATATCACTAGGATTGATTGCAATATTGGCTAACAAATCAGCCATATTATTGTTACTTCTATCCTTCTACTCAATATTGAAGGCATCAAAACATTCAATCAAATCCCACATAGCATTTCTATATTGTTTTAACCTCTTGTTCTTGGAAGCATACACTGACCTGACTTGAAATACAACTAGTTCAAAATCTCCTACAACCCTTAAGCACTTGATTCCATGCTTTTGTGCCAATCTCAATCCTAACAACAATGCTTCATATTCTACTATATTATTGGTACAAAAAAAACTCTATGTGAAAGAGAACTTGTAGGTGTTACCATCAGGGGAAATGAATAAAATACCTGCTCCTACACCATCCTTGCAGCTAGCACCATGAAAGTACATCACTCACAAATCACCCTTCACTGATTTAGCATTCACCTCAATATATATAGGTGGCAATATAAGATCCTTCTCAAGCATAGGGATTTCTGCCCTGAAAGCATTAATGTCAGTATCCACAAAACATGTAGTTTCATAATCAATGTTTCTTTCAATCATGTGGCATACTCTTAGCTCTCATTCAATCTTGATAAATAGGTCATCAATGTTGAAAGTTGCATAGGACAAGTCACATTGTAAGCTTCCACCCATGGTAGCACTCCATCTTCTAGATAGTAGCATCCCATAATGTGGAGGGATGTCCACCACCAAAACACTCATTGTTAATTCTTTCTCTGGATAGGCTGCCAATCTATAAGGCATTGCATTTATAGTCCCAATAACCAGCATTTCTCTCTGATCCATAGCACAACATCTACCTTCGGTTGTATCAACTTTAAGGCCTAACTTCTCTGTGATTTTGAAAGGCATAATAGTATTTGAGGCACCTAAATCAATCATGCAATTTCTTAATTTCATTCCATTCACAAGGACACTCAAAAATAATCGTTCAATGTTCTGAAGGCTAGCATTGATAGAATTATCCAAATATATAGGTGGAATTTGAGATTCCAATCCCTGAGTTTCTACTCCCTTCAAATCTATACCTTGAGATTCATTGCATGCAACATCATTATTATGAACATTATCTACCCATGCAATGGCTCTATCCTTATGTTTAGGGATCTTTAACAATTTTGACAAAGGAACCTTAATAGTTATTTGAGACAATATAGCTATCATATCAATAGGAGCAGAAGGAGGAATCTTAATCTGCACTGCCTTAATATCCTTTTTCTTATCTGGTACATTAGGTGTATTGGTAACTTTCACCTTTTCATCTTTAACCATTGTGTTAACTGGTTTCTCTATCTCATTTGAAGTTCTTTCAACTCCAACTCCCTTAGGTTTCCAACTTTTACCTTTTACATCTTTGAACCTTGTCATGTGATCACCTTTTGATTTGTTCTCATTAGGCTCTCCAAAGTTGGTACTCTTTATAAACATTCTTGTAGCTTTCCCATTTACATCCCTTGCCACCATGCCCCTAGTCTGCACTTGGGAAATCATTCCTGTAGTAATTCTATCAATTTCTTCTCTTGATGGTCTTTTTAAATTCACTGGCTCAGAGGAAGAGATCATGTTACATGTTTTTTCATCAATATCTTCATTATTAGAAAAAACCTCCTGATAGGACAATGCCTGATTGTGTCTCTTTGAGCATACATCTGCTTCTTCATCAAAATCAAAATCATCTTCATATCCTAAATATGAAGTTTCAATGTTACACCCAATGTCATCATGAGTTTCTTCCTAATCTAGCTCTTCATTACTATCATCTTGATATGCTGACATGGATTGTGCAACCATATAATGTTCTACAGAATGAGGAGACTGGCATGCCATGCACCATGGTGTATCCTCTATAACATTTATAGAAGATTTTTTCAAAGGATCAGGGACAACTTTGTCATTATTATTTCTTTCAGTAGGGACAACAAGCTTGTCATCCTTCCATTGGGTGTTGTAGGGATAATTCTGCAATCTATTCTGCTTACTAAAATTATTGTTGAACTGAGGTTTTTCATTAACAAAAACATTACCATTCCTATTAATAGGTGCTTTCAAATCCTTCAATGCATTCAAAACCTTATCCAATTTATCTTCCTCTTGTTTCTTGTTTCCAACATTCCTTTCATTATCCCTTTTATATCTCTTATCTCGAAACAACTTTGGATCATCTCTTTTCCCACCCAATTTTCCTGATATCTTCATATTATTCTCAATATTAACAGCAATCCTAAAAGCATCTCTAAGAGTTCTTGGTTCCTTGTCCCTCAACAAATATCCCATTTTTCCATCAAATGCATTAAAGTATGTAGTTAAACAAACATTGTCATCTAACCTCATAACTTGAAGTAACTTATGCATGCCCTTCTGAAATCTCATATTAAATTCAGCTGCAGACTCATTCTAATTTTTCCTTATGGTATTAAACTCATTCAACATAAAACTAGCATTAGGCCTATCACCATATTGTTCCTTAAAAAATCTCTCAAAAGAATCCCATGTATCAATACATCTATCAGGCAATCTCCTGAAGCAGTCTCTAGCATCTTCCATCAAGGACTAAACAAATAATTTCATAACTACATCCTCATGCTCAACCTCATAATCATTTAGCACATCAGTAAATAACCTAAGATGTTCCTCACAACTAACAACATTATTACCATAAAACCTAGGTATATTATCTCTTATATCATCTGGAAAAGCATTTGGATAACCAGGTATTCCATCAAAACTAATTTTCCTATAGCCATCTAACTGCATAGGTCTTCTTTGAAAACTTGAACTAGTATTCCCACTAGCATTAGCATTATTATCTACATTCCCACCCAACTTTACATTTTATTGTCTATTAGGGTTAGCAACTGGTTTGGTGGATGCATTAGGAATAGGATTACTAGTAGTAGTAGTATTAGGTGGAACAGTAGTAGTCATAGATGGCATACCTAATTCAGAAGAAGATGGGCTAGAAGCATTTTCTGATGAAGCCTTCAAGAACTAAATCTTCCTTCTTTTTTCTACAATAGAAGCTTCAACCTCAGATCTTTCCAATTCCTTAGCTAGATCCTCATCTTCTTTTCTTTTTGTTTCTAACTCTGTATCCTTAGTTGAAACAGGTGGTGGGATCTTTGGTATTGTCACTAGCTTGCTTGTTTGGGATTCCACCACCTTTTTCTTTCCTTTTTCTGCTATAACAAAAGTAGGCCTAGTAGTTACATGCCCATCTTTATCCTTAGGCAAAGGGATGTAACTTTGCACTTTTCTAATCACAGGGCCTTCTTCATCAAATTCATAGTCTTGTAGCAAACATTCTTGCTCACTCCTCAAAACTTCAAGATCCCCAAAAACATTATGCTACAGAGTTCTAGGAGCAGAAGCAAGCATCTTGTTTCTCTCCTTCATCTCCTTAATTTTTCTAAGAAGGGAGTCTCTCTCTATTAATGCATTCAATTTCTCATCCTCCCTTTCCTCTTGTAATCTTTTATATATGGCATCCTGGTTTTCCATTTGCAACCTTAGTGCATTTAGGTCATGTGGATCTATCATCACATCCTCAGAGCTTGATGACACTTCCACATTAGTAGGATGATGATATGGGAAGTGCACTCACCTTGGTTCCATGGGCTTCCTTTTGAAAATATCTTTATCAAGATCTAAATCAATCTCAAGACCCATATCTCTGGCTCATTCATCCTGACCTGTAGGCAATGAACCCTTATCTTGAAATACATCTGGGGTATCATAAAATTTATCTTCAGAGCAACCACCATCTAATCTAGAAACTCTGTCTTGTGAACCTTCCTCACTTGAGGAAACATGTGGTGCTCTACCTCTGGTATTTCTTTGTTCTCTTATGGGACCACTAGTAGAATCACCATTTCTTCTGATCCAACTCTTTTTCTCTTGTCTAGGAAATTGTTCCAGAGTGACCTCCAAATTTTTTCTGACAAAGGACCTAGTATTCCTCCTCTTTTCCATCTTTTGCAGTCTACAACACTGGTTCTAACCCCTTGAGTCGCCACCCACCAAAGTGGGAAATCCTTTAACTGAATACAAAAAGAAAACAAGAGTGCACTTTAAAAACCTTTATCTCTAGACTCTCCCCAATAGAGTCACCATTTTGTTGGTTCTTCCCTTTGATCTTCAACTTGCAGATTTATACTTTGATGGATAATTTTAATAATACTTTGACTCTATCACCACTCCACAGTCTACAAGGAAGAGGGATAATTAACAAGGATCAACAAGACCCTCCTACACTTTGAGCTAAGATGCTCAGGCAGGTGTACACTTGATTCACTTCTTCAAAGGAATCCAAAATAATATACAACTATGTCCTTTACTAACTGATTGAAAGATATTATCATTTAAATCTATGTGTGTGGTTGATGATGATGGACTACCTCCAGAAAATAGACCAGTGCCTCAGCCAGGGCATAGAGTCACTCAACCAACATATATCAAATGCAAACCCTAACTCAAACACACTTGAATTCAAGATAAGTGCTTTGCCTATTATCCCTCTCCCTCACATACCATGACATCAAATTCTTATCTAGCTATGAACTCACTGAAACTACCTGAAAGACTTTAATCCTAACTCTATTAGAAACTCAAAGATAATTTCAAAATACTCTTTGTTTACCATATCCTAACCCACTTTGTGAAATTAACATATATGAGCTCAAGAATAAGACAAGAAGACATACACAAATATGCAATTGGAATCCAAATGTATTCTCATTAAAATTTGCAGAATCAATACATTATCAAACAACACAATACCAAAGAAATAGACCTGAAGTCCAGGCTCTCTTTGCTCAGTGTAATACCACCAACAACAAGTAGGGACCAAAAAGAAAGATTTTGGAACCCCAACTAAGTAAAAAATGCAGTAATTTATACCAATAGCTGCCCTGGTATCCCAAAACAAAATGCAAAAAGCTTCAGGTAGCTAGGGTAGGGTTAGGGTTTCACCCACAACACCAACTAAAATAGTCAAGAATTTATTGCAGGGATGAAAAATAGGTGATCAGAAGAAAGTAGATCCAAGAATGATCTGTAATCATGAAAATCTATGAGCTCAGTATAGGACATCAAGGAATTGCCATGAGAACCAGTCTGATTGTCCTTTTGCAACATGCCTCAAGCAAGAAAAACCATCCCTTCATAGTACTCAACCTCTGAAAATCAATCACATAACCTCTCTAGATCACACTGCAATAGTTAGCAAAATCTCACCTACCAAATTTAGCCGTGGAAACATTGAATTCCAGTCCATCCTATCCTTAGAAAGCTTTCAAATTTTGAAATCTGTAGAGAACAACTATTTTCATGGTGCTATTGACATATCTACGACCCACATTCAAACTCAGATTAAATTTATATCATGACCGTTAGATCCTTATCTTTCCTGGGCTCATCAGCTTAACTTCTAATAGGAATCTTGGTTTACATTTTGCCCTATTCGGGAGATCGCTAAATGAAAAGTTAACCCAAACACATACTTTGAGAACTGGCAACTGAAGGCTTTGCCTATTCGCAAGATCACTCTCTTAACTCATCATTCATTTAGTGAATTGGTGAACAAATGAAATAATCTGACCACTATTATTATCTAGTGAACTAGCAACCAAAGTCCGATCTTACATTCGTGTAATACTTTCCACCATCGCTAAAACATTTAAAGACTACGCAACCATACATTCACTGAATCACCAAATGATTAGGATCTTAGCCAAAACATTATGTGAACCAGTGAATAGAAAGAAATTTTGTCAAGCTGCAAAACATATCAAAGCTGCTAAACCTCAAATTCGGGCCCACCTATGCCACATGTGACTCCGTCAACCAATCAGAAGATGCCAACTCTTTCCACCCTGGCAATGGACCCACTGACAGCCCTTACAGTGAGATTCCAAATCAATGGTCAGTTGCATGATCACATAGGGGAAGAATATTCCATGCGATCATATGACAACCACAAGATCTTCAAGCGCCTGACAACCTGACCCCACCCTACCACATAAGCCTTTGTAGTGAATCACAAGCTACCACCAAGTGGGTGTACAAATTTTCCTACATGCACAGGTCCCTCTGACAACCTGCCATATCACCATTTCTATGGACCAACCAGGGATCACCAAATGTGCTTACCTATTAGTGGACCCGCCTGCATATCAACATCTAATCGGATGACAGGCGCATGATTGCATGGGGTGAGAATATTCCATGCAGACATGCACCAACTGATAGATCTTGAATGTTTAGACCAAGATATTGGGCCCTACTGACAGAATGTCCAACTCACTACTCCCGACCAATTAAAAAAAAATCTGCCACCTCAGCAACAAGCGACACCAAATATAGGCCCGTCGGGATAGGTGGTACCTTGTCGCATGATTGCATAGCCTGAAAAAGGCTCATGAGATCATGTGATAGCCACACATTTTTTAAAAGCTCTGATACTTAGAAATATTAAAGTTCTAGGACTTAGGAACTTAGGAAAATTAAAGGGACCCCACCCGACATGGAAAAACCTAACCACGAACAACATAGAAGTGGTCTTTTAATTAACACACGCGTATTAGGATTTTAAGTAGGCTGATAAAGTAACAAAGAAATATAATAGGGCCATGGTAGACTTAGGTCATTTTTGAATTTTTATAACCCAACGGCTAGATGTTCAAATTTTTGCTTAGGGTTTTAGGGCTAGAGACCAGGAAAAATACTGTAGAAACCAGGGGAGGAACAATGAGGGCATGAAAATTTTTCAGGGTGCTAACATGTCGTACCTTGTCATTGCAATTTTGGGAAAGATCTCCTATGTTTGACATGACTGAAAAGGACTAAAATTTATTACGAGAACACTTCCAGTTAAACTATAATATCCTTCATAATTAATAGCGTCATCATTTTTCATGCCAAACACAACAGAGTCATGTTAAGGGAGTATGGTATCGGCATTTTTCAAAAAGATAGATTGAATTCTGAGAATAAGGTATTTACAAAGTGTTGAGGGGTAAATATTATTAGGGTGGTGAGAAGAGAAATTGGGGATTTTAAGGATGGGAGGACAGTTGTAGAGGCATGAGCCTATTGTTCATAGTGTTCTACTTGCAGATGTGGAAGCTGTCTGGCAATTTAATGCTTGTGGATGGCTTGGTTACTTCTTGTAATTAAATGAGTATAATGAAGAAGTAACAATGGATTTTATGAGAACATTTAATGAGGGTGAAGCCACCGTATGGGGATTATCAGTGATTGCAACTGAGGAGTAGATAGCTGAAGTTATCGGACAACCAGTGGTTGGAGACCATTACCCAAATGAACATGATGCCAGGTCATTGCGAGTGCAGTTTTCTCAGCTAGGTGACCCTCCACTAGAAATTTCAAAGAAAGGATGTAAAAGACTCTCTCTCCCAGCTCCATATCCAGAATTGACAACTCATATCATCAGGTATTTGACCTGTGAGGGTAGATTTTCAAACTTACACGTTCACCATTTTAAATTACTTAGCTGTGTAAGACATAACATTTAGGTTAATGTTCCCAATTTCCTTTATAATATGCTATGTATTAGTGCTGAAGAAACCCAAAAATGAAAAGTTAATTTTGTTACTCATCATGCCCTAGTCAAACTCCTAGTTGAAAAATCACTTAGGGATTCCTCCCCTATATCATGGGAAGAATTTGTTGTATTTAAAACCTTGCAGCCTCAAGCCAACCCCGTTCCACATAATTTAGGGAATGAGGAAGAAATTATAGAGCCTAGCCAAAATCTAGCTGAAATAGAGAAAGAACTAGCATTACCCTCTCTTGATAAAACTGTTGAGCCTATTTCAGAGGGTGATATGCCTAGTTCTTCAAAAGACAAAGGCAAGTAGAAGGTTGGTAAAGAGAGCCCTAATCTTGAAAAAGAAACCCAAAACCCTTTAGTTAAAGTAACAAAGAGAAAGAGGTCTACTCCTACAACAACCACTCCTGCAGCGTTTACCCTAGTAAAACCTAAGCCAAAATGAGCTAGCAAAATAGTAGAAGTCTAAGAGATTCCTATGTGTCAAAGCCCTCGTATGTGAGGTCAAGTATCCGTAGTTGCCACTCAAAAACCAAGTGCTTCAATTTCAAAATCTCATACATAACTAGTGGTTGAGAATGTTCCAGATGACTCCCCTATGCAGTTAGAACCCCAGCATGTGGAAATAAATGAGAATGACCCTGTTAATGAGATGCCATAGGAAAATTAGGAAATGTGTGAGTTGGCCCCTACTGTTGTCTTAGAAAAAGCCCCTGAAAATGATCAACCTAATTCACCACCAGTCTCTATATATTCTAATGTTTCTATCATCCCTTATAGATCCTCCTAGTCTACCTAGTATTTCCAGCAAGTTGCTAAAGAGAAAAAGAAGAAATCTATGGCTCAAGAATTTCCTTCATCTACAATCCAATCTATATTATTTGGTCTGTACAATCATTTTATTTTTTAAAGGGCCTTGTGGAGGCAAGAAAGAGACCAAATGCAGAAAGTAATATTTGACAGAGATGAAGAAATTGAGTCACTAAAAGAACAACTTGAAAAACAAAAACAAATGATGAATATAGCTTTAAAGCTAGCTAAGCAGGTGATGGCTTGTAGGCCACCACCAAGGGTATATTCCATTTGTTTAAAGGAGCATTTTTTGTTGTTTCAATTGATGCTGAGAATAAGGGATGTTGATTATGAATTTAAAAGTGCTCAATATTTCTATAATGTTTATCAAACTCTGCCTTCATGGCAGAAGAATTTTTTGTGTGAACTTTATGTACATAATTACATAATTCCACATGAGATAGAGTGGAACCCTCTCTTGTACATAGGGGATGTCCACCTCAGAGATTTAATGTCTTGGATACATAATGAAACCAATTATGACAAGAAATTAAATACTTATAGAGATCTTGAGAAAACTAAGCCATTACCACTATGGTCTGAATCATTCAAGCTTGATGACCTTTTGAGAGATTAGTTCAGACTAACCTATGGGAAACTGAAACCAGAGATCAGGGAGAAGGTGTTTCTAGAGAGGGAAAAGTTTTATAGAGAATATCAGACACTTCCAAATTTTACACATCAGAGATCCTTGCCAGGGCTTAGGAACAGATGGAACAGATTGCCAGAAGCCTTCAAGAAGGCAGAACCACATAGTCCTATTAATTTTGAGGCAGCTATTCACAGGGTAGCTAGATACATGCAATTGGGGTGACAAATCAGGAAAGAACTGTCGATGCCATGATCTTTTTAGCCTCCTACACTTCTCTGGCCCCTTTATGATAAAGTTGCTACTCACATAGATCCATTGGTGGAAGAGCAAAGAGGTGATCACTGGGAGCGTAGTAGGGGATTCTACTATACCTTTAGGAGTGGGAAGAAAGGAAGGACCACAATTGGTGATTTCGAGGCAATGGCAAGGAAGTATAATGCTTGAGGAAAAGCATTCAGATAGTGGGGGGAAAATGATGGGGCATATTAATGCCTTAATTTTGATATAGTTTCATTTACTCTTTATGCTTTGTCAAAAACATTTCCAAAATGTTTGTGTAAATATCTGTGAACTTATGCCAAGAGACAGCTAGAACTTACTAAACCTATGGGTAGTGTGATGACATACTTTGCTTAATATTATACATAGAATGTAGTATTTCATATAAATATCTAAAGCTATGTTCTGATATCTGAATGAGAGTAGGAACGTTATCCTACATACATGTTCTTGATGTTTCTAACTTTTTTAGGAAAATGAGGAGCAACGCAAAGGGTGGTGACTACTACATTAAAGGAAGAGGATGATGAAGACCGATCGTGGCAAGGAAAGCACAATTTAGTTCCTTTGGATAAGCTGCGCCTACAGAGGAGTTACTGTTCCAGAAATCTAGAAGACACAACTTGCTATATTACCTGCAAGTTGTTATTATGTTGCTTAGTAATAAATATACTAAGTCATGGTTGATCTTTCACCTTCTTTTTTGGTGATGTTTATTTAAGAATTTTATGTTTTGTTTGTAATAAATGTCCAATCCACTATATAATGGATTTGGATCATCTTAGTAAGCTAATTATAAAATAGACAATGCTGGTTTAAGATTGAGAAGTTACTCTTCCTGTTCTTCATGTATTGTTCATTTTATGAAATGAAGGAATGATTTTAATGAAAGAGTGATTTTGGAATACTTGTTGTGTTCATAGTTATTTGAAGCCAACCAAGGGGGTCCACTTGGGAGGTGGAAGTAGATTTAGGTAGAGTAGATTCATTCCTTTCAATTTCCTATTTCCAAGATAGATTTACTGTATTAGTCCTGCAACATTGTTATTGTGAAAGTTCTTGCAGCACTTGTGAAAAATGATCATGGTGGATGTTTTGAGTTCTTGACTAGTTTAGGTTCATTTTCCAATCTTTCTATAGTTATCTATTATTATTCAAGTGTGTTTAATATTTTTGTAGTAGCAGTATAGATTATTTCCATGCATTTTACTTTCCTGTAGCATAGGAGTTAAGATTATTCAAGGAACTTAGTGCACATACAGTGCTGACCCATTTCAAGTCCTACGTCCCTAGGTTGATAATTCAAGTGTATTTCACGGTGGAGTAAGGTAGTCTTTAGAATAGATATGTTATCCTTGAGAGAGACAATGCTATGATTATCTTCATCTATTATGAAACTGTACAACATACTTGCAAGAGAAGCACTTTTGACAGGACTTCCGGAGAATGAGTATAGTCAAGTAAAATGTTTAAAAAAATCTCATGAAATTTGGAAAGCTTTACACTCTACTTTTGAAGGTGATGAACATGAAAAGAAAGCTAGATTACATAATTGGATATGTCCATTTGAAGATATAAGAATGATGGAAGATGAATATGTTAGAAGCTATATTGGTAGAATGTCAAAAACTTTTGTAGGGATAAAATCTTGTGGAGGAACAAAGAAAGAGAATGAACTGATATGGAAAATTCTAAGGACATTAAATCTTGTATTTAATTAGACAACATAGATGATTGAACAAGTTATACCTTGTACTATGAACTTTACAAGAGAGACTCTTCTGGGAAGATTGGAAGCAAGAGAAATGAACCTGAGGTTCTCAGGAGAGTTACCTAGAATGGAGACAACATTCAGTGCTCTTATTGTTCAACCTACTTTGTCAAGAAGCATCAGTGTGAGTGGAGATTATGCTGATAAAAATAGATCTAGAAATGAAGAAGACAAAAAGATTGAAGAAGGTATTTCCTTTCTTGTGAAAAGAGAACCAAATAGTAAGAAAATTTTAAAATGTTGAACTTGTCAAGAATATGGTCATTTTGCATCTAAATGTCCTAAGAGAGTTAAATAGTATAGAAATAATTTCAAGCCTAGAAGATATAAGGAATGTTATTATGCTAATAATGAAGACCTTGAAGCTAGTATAGAAAGAACTCTAAGTGAGAGTGATACTAAGAATAATGATGACATAGGATTTATAGCAATTAAAGAAGAGAATCCTGAAACTGACGTTAAGGAAGAAAAAGCCTTAGTTTCCCTAGTTGAAAAGAAAGCTGATTGGATTATAGATAGTGGTTGTTCACATCATATGACTAGAGATATGAAAAAGTTCATAAGGTTTGACAATTATGATGGAGGAGTTGTGAGAGTTGGAAACAACGCAGCTTGTTTGATTGAAGGTATAGAATCTATTACTCTTGATGGAAAAACTAATACTGATGATGTTTACTTTGTGGATGGTTTGAAACATAATATTTTGAGTGTTGGATAGTTAGTTGATAAGGGATATCAAGTTTGGTTTACTGAGAAAACTTGTGTGATAAAGGATAAAGATGGAAATCTAATTGGAACTAGATCTAGAACCAGAGGTAATGTATTTTAGTTGAATCCTACTGAGATGACATGTTTGATTACTAAAATTGATGATAGTTGGTTATGGCATAGAAGGTTTTGTCATATAAACTTTGATAACATTGTGAAAGTGAGTACTACACTTGTAGTAAGGGATTTGCCTAAAATTATGAAGCCTACTAACATGATTTACAAAGGATTTATGATGGATAAATAGAAGAGAAGTTCATTTCCTAGTAAGAAGTTCACATCTGTAGAGAAGTTGGAGATTGTTCATACAGACTTGAGCAGTCCTACAAGGACTAGAAGATTCTATGGAGAAAGGTATTTTATGATTCTTGTTGATGATTTTACAAGAATGATGTGGATTGCATTTCTTAAAGAAAAATATGAAGCATTTGATAAGTTTAAGATCATTAAGAATAAAGTTAAGAATGAATCTGGAATGAAGAATGTATGTTTGAGATCTGATAGAGGTGGAAAATTTACTTCTAGAGAGTTTAACACCTTTGGTGAAGTGAATGGCATTAAGAGACAATTCTTAGCCCCTAAAACACCTGAACAAAATGGTATTGGAAAAAGAAGAAATAGATTAGTGACTGAAGCAGAAAGAGCTATGTTATTTGAGAATGATTCAGCAAAGATATTCTGAAGAGAAGCAATGAATATAGTAGTATATACAATGAACAGAGTACAAATCAGAGCAGACACAGACAAGACACCCTATGAATTATGGTTTGGACATGCACCCTCAGACAAGTATTTTAGAATTTTTGGAAGCAAATGTTATATAAAGAGAGATGATGATATTGGAAAGTTTGATCCTAGAAGTGATGAAGGTATTTTTCTTGGATATTCTTTGAAGAGAAAAACATATAGATGTTACAATAAGAGAACTAAAATTATTGTTGAGAGCGCAAATGTTAAAGTTGATGAAAAGTTCAAAATTTAGGAAAGAATGCTTGATTATGAATCTGGTGAAGAAGGTCATCCTAAGCCTAACACTGAAGCTACTGAGTTATTTTATGAGACTGACAGTGAATTGTTGAATGAGAGTCATGTTGAAGAAACTAGAGAGGAATCTAGAGAAGAATCTATAGTTTAAGAAAGATCTAAGACTATGACACCAAACAAGTATTTATCAAGACATCATCTTATTGAACAAGTTATTAGAAGTTTGGATAGAGGAGTTCTGACTCAGAATAAGGTACATTTATGTTTAATTTCTCAAATTGAACCTAAATCTACTAGTGAAGCTTGTGAAGATGAACATTGGATTAATGCTATGAGAGAAGAACTAGATCAGATTGAAAAGAACAAGACATGGGAATTGGTCCCTAGACCTAAAGATAAGAATGTGATTGGAACTAAATGGGTATTTAGAAACAAGATGAATGAACAAGGAGAAGTAGTAAGAAACAAAGAAAGATTAGTATGTAAGGAATAATCATAGCAAGAAGGAATTGACTATGAAGAAACTTTTGCACCAATAGCAAGAATTGAAGCAATAAGAATGTTTTTGGCCTATGCATCTTTTAAGAAATTCAAAGTATATTAGATGGATGTGAAGTCCACATTTCTGAATGGTGAATTGGAAGAAGAAGTCTACATTGAGCAGCCTAAAGGTTTTCCTTTGACTCAAGAAGGAGATATGGTATGTAAATTGAAGAAAGCATTATATGGATTAAAGCAAGCACCTAGAACTTGTTATGAAAGACTCGATAAGTATTTTCTAAAATTGGGATTTACTAAAGGAACAGGTGATAGCAATCTGTACACAAAAGAAATTAAAAATGGTTTGTTGATTATAGTTATTTTTGTTGATGACATTATTTTTGGAGGAGAAGTTGAAGCTAGTGCCAAATTTGCTGATGAAATGAAGATAGAATTTGAAATGAGTATGATTAGTGAGATGAAATACTTTTTGGAATTATAGATAACACATAACAATGATGGTATCTTTGTAAGTCAGACAAAGTACATGATTGATTTTTTGAAAAGATCTGGAATGGAGAACTATAAACTAGTTGGAACACCTACGATAACTGGACATAAACTATCTAGCACAAGTGAAACACTGGTAGTTGAACAGAAGAAATATAGATCCATGATTGGAGGATTGTAGTACTTGACACATACAAGACCTGATATAGCACATTCAGTTGGAATTGTAGCAAGATTTCAAGTTGAACCTAGAGACTCACATTATGCAGTAGTAAAGAGGATACTGAGATATTTAAGAGGCACAATGGACTATGGATTGTGGTATGAGAAATCTGATGATTTTACCCTATGTGCATATATAGATGTTGATTGGGGAGGTAGTGTTGATGATAAGAAAAGCACCAGTGGTGGAGCCTTTTTTCTTGGAGGAAGATTGGTTTCTTGGCTGAGCAAGAAGAAAAATTGTATCTCATAGAGCACAACAGAAGAAAAGTATGTAGTAGCAAAAAACAATTATAACCAGATAATTTGGATGAAGAAAATACTGAAGGATATTGGTATTAATTTTGTTGAGCCTGATGTCATACATTGTAACAACACTAGCATAGTTAGACTGTCTAAGAACCCTATATTACATTCTAAGACAAAGCATATAGAGATCAAGTATCATGTGGTAAGAGAGAAATTTGCTGAGAAAGAAGTCAGATTGGAGAACATAAGCACAAAGGAATAGATAGCAGACATATTTACAAAGCCTTTGCCTAAGGATACATTTGAGTATCTGAGAGGTATGCTTGGGGTTATGCCCCAGCCTACTTTTGAGTAGTGATGCAATTGGTTGGATCCATCTAGTGGTATATAAGCTTAAACCTTCTTCTCGACTAGATGTTGGTACTTCCTCTATGGGGGAGTATGTGTATCTAAGCTGAGTCATGAGGACTCTTGTGAATGTATTTTTTGAGTAGTGTCTTTTGACATTGGAGTTTTTATTGACATAATGATTAAATTTATATCATTGATGTCAATGGGGGAGAAGTGTACATGAAAAACCATTTGTACCATCTATTGGAGAGAACTAAATAGGAAAATGAAGTAACATTTAATTGATGAAGAGGATTCAAAAATGTTTGTCAAAGCAGTAGTGTTGCAGTATTGGATTTTTGGAACATTGGATGTTTTTCATCTATGTTGCCATCAATGCCAATGGGGGAGATTTTTAGGAATGAATATTGAATGCTTGGAATTCATTCTATAGTAGTTTTTGTTGCATTCATTACTATGATTGTCATTGATGTCAACACAGTGACCTTCTAGAGACTTGCAGAGAAGCAGATAGTGTTTTGATTAGCGCATGTGGTATATTGCAGTTGGAGCTATGTGATGTTGAGAATATACTCTTTGATTTGTTATATGTTTATGGGTAGGAGCATAGACATTAATTCATTTATTCATGGAAGTTATGAGCATTTTGGTGGAAGTAGTATTAAGGTAGTGTTCCTGAGTAGTGATTTGTGGAAATCAGATGATATCTCCTAATCGGGATGGAATCTAGTTTTGCGCAGTTAAAGGGAAGTTAGAGACACATTGATAGTGATGTGGATGATAGCTCAAACTTTGAAGTCGAACGAGTGAAGAATTATTGTATTTGGAAGCTGACAGATTTGTGTAATTTTGATGTAGCGTGTGGAAACTTTTATTTTGTAATTGTGCGTCGACTCATTTCTAATTATTTGAGTGTGGTATAAAGGAAGGAATTTTTTTCCTTGTTATAATGTAGCATGGTATGGTTGTATGCGAATATATGCATGAAGTGAAGAAAAGAGCCAATGAAGTTGTGAAAGTGAAATTGTGAAGGATGACATGTGAAGTACAAAGATCTGAAATTGACATCTAGTGTAGCAGTGAGTGCAGTTTTGCTAGAATAATAAGTAGAATGATGAAAGTATTAACAAATAGAAGAGAACACAATAACATATAATTTATCATGGTTCACCCAATCTTTGGGCTACATCCACCAACAGCACGTCCAATATCTTTTATTATTATCCAGTGATTACAATTTGAAACTTGCAACTCAATACTACCACAAGAAGCTACAAAATCCCTCATACAATCAATCTCAAACCCTAAGCCCTTTTACAAGTATTTTTGACATAAAAAAATTAGGGTAAAAATACTCCAACTAATATAAAATTGATGGCCGACCCTTTACCCCTTGACACCGCCCGGGGCACTACCCCATGACCCCGCAAGGGGCTCTGCCCCTTGACCCTGTAGATAAGTCAAGGGGAAACCATGTAAAAAAAACCTGAGTCTAATTAAGCTCCACATACATAATAGGTTTGGCACAGTGAGGAGGTAACATATTTGATATTATTTTGTTGAATAATCATAAGACTCCTAACAAAGTCCATCCTTTCACAAGGAATATTCATATTAGTGCATCTTTTGTGGGTATCATTCCCACCAGGGTTTACTCTTTGATCAAGAGGCTCCCTAGTCAACATATCTTTTTTTATTGTGTTATTGTGTTATTGTGTATGAATATCTTTCTATGGTTGGTAATTATATTGCTTACATGGTTAAATGTTGTTGAAGTTGATAAAAGTTATAATTATCTAATAACTGATTCACCTCCCCCACTCTCAGTTATCTTGGTGGACTTTAATTTCTAACATTAACAAGTAAATCTTTTGGTGCAATAGCAACTACTACTTGTAATAGACCTTTACCCACAAGGTCATCCTTGACCCAGAAAGTCAAAGTTCTCAGTTTCTCAGAAAAAGTTGTCTGAAAGAGGTTGTAAATAGGGGGAAGAGAAGCAAAATAGGGGAGAAATAATCAGATCCAATTAAATATCCATTCAGGGTGCTTTACATGACCCTAGACCACCTACTCAGAGGGCTAAACCAATCCTAAATGGAAGTGCTTTCATTTTTCGATGATACAAGGCTAACAAAATTAAAGTTGTTCAACTTCACTAGTATAAAAATGATATTTATGTTTGGAATTTTTAGATGATTTAAACTAATTAAATGTGATAAAATGGATGAAGTTTATGATTAATATTTTTAATAATTTTTTGAATAACAATTTTATTTTTATTTTTATTTTTAAAGATGATTTTTCAGCTGCTGAAAAATTAGGGGTGTAGTTGCCAGCAAAAAATTATATGCAAATAAACATTTTTTCCCCTAATTTTAAAATGTTTCATATATGACATCTATATCAAGTGCATGAAGAAATAAAAATTGGTTTGTGACCTATATTTTCTCTTTTATAACAATTCAAATTTCAACTCACTAAAATCGAAAGTTTTCATCTCGCAACATATTTTTCATGACAAATCTATCCCAATAAAAAAAAGAAATATATATTCTTGAAGAGGATTCTCTCCTCTAGTGTGCCATATATTTTTCAAATTTATTTAATATGATTTATAATTTTTTTCTTTCTCTGAATCAACATCTCCTTGACTATTAAAATACCTACTCGCAATATTTTTTAATTACAATAAACTATGTCTAATTAAAACACTATAAAGTCTATATGAGGATATTCTTGACTTAGATCTCTACAAAAGTGTATTTTTTTATTTTTTAAAAAATATCATTAAAATTATTAGGAGTTATTGAAATGCCACTTTTCTGAAATAATGTTATTTTTATGGTAATTGGACCCAAAGTGGTATAAAATATGCATTTAATAGATATTTCCAATTGGGAAAGTTAAAACACTTATCTAACTTAGCTAGAATGAATCTAGCTAGACCATATGTTTTACCAAAATTAATTTTTAGTTAGAAATACTAAAATTTAGTTGTGCTGATAAGTTAGCCTAAAAGGTGACACCTGATTATGCTTTTACCCTGTGCCTTTTGATTAATTAACTAATTGTTAGATAAAATTTTCTATTATATACCAATCAAACTAGTTAATGTAATGTGTAAAGTAAAATATTAAACATCACATGAATACACATTTAACACTTCATTTTTAATGTGAAAACCTTGTTAAGGGAAAAACCACCTGGGACTAGTACCCAAAATATTTTCACTCTTCTGAAGCTAGCTCGGTTAATAGTGAACCCTATTAAAGGATACAAAAAACACAATAAGGTGTGACCTTGTTAGAGCATTTATCACTATTAGTTCTCTGTGACAATACATTCACTTGGGTCAACAAGAAAATAAGTAACATTCATAGAATTCCAATATTGAAATAAAAAGATGGTAAAGTCTCACTTGGTTAAGAGATTTTATCTGTAGCAATGGTTAGAGAGAAAAAATATATGACTTGATTCAAATGCATCTTTCTTTTCTCATTTTTCAAATCTATGATAATCTCAATATAACTCTGGTCATCATAAGTTCTTTAATATCTTTCTTCCTCTAACTCTGTTATGTTTGGTTATCTCTTTATGATGCTTAGTGTTGTCTATAGAATCACTTGGTTCTTACTTCAAACTTTTTGACCAGCTTTGCATGTATCCAATATTTTGTTTCACATGTGATATATTTTTTGAATTTATTATCTCTTTTAATCTCCATCATTTATTTATCCTCTTTAACCTTCGTGAGAACTTGTGCCTTAAAATAATTTCAATCTTCATCATCTGATCGTCCTTGAATTTTTACAGTCATACATATTCAGAACAAACTTTACCTTTATCCTTGGAATCTTCTAGATTCATCTAGCTCATCATCTCATGTTGACAATTACATGTTCCTATTTATTTCTCCCACTTAGTCAATACTATTATGTGTTGGTTTCTTCCTGCTCAGTTAATACTACACTCAATATACAAAACATCTACTTGGTGTACACTAAGTTATATTCATATACCAACCAAATTAACATGTAGATTCTTGATCTTCAACACTCAATAGAATCATAGAAGCCAATCAAATCACTATCATACTATCATCGAATTAATTATAAGTTTCCCAATGAATACTATAATCATATCTTACTCATGCATCTCATCTTCATGCTAATATATTCTTTCCTTCACCAATATTACCTTCTTCAAATGTTTGTAGCTATCATGATAAATAAAGCCAAAAATAGTTGGCATTAATGAAAATATAAAAAATTGCTCTAATGTCTCCCATGTACCTTATTAGCCCGGTGATCATTATCACATTTTTTGTTACAAGTAGTGGTTGTCGTTGCACCAAAAGATTGACCTGTTAATGCCTGATACAACCACTAGACTTATAGAAGATACTGGAGGTTGTTAAACCATGTCATGAATCCTGAGGGGAGCACTGACCATTTTTCCAATAATCTCCCCCTCGGCATTATCCGAGGGGATTCAAACCTTTGGCCAATCTCTGATACCAATTGTTACAAGTAGTGGTTGTTGTTGCACCAAAAGATCGACCTGTTAATGCCCGATACAACCACTAGACTTATAGAAGACACATGAGGTTGTTAAACCATGTCATGAATCTTGAGGGCAGCATTGACCATTTTGCCAACATTTTTCTCATTATGTTTTCCAAGTAGTCTATCATTTGTAGTTCTTAACACCGAGGTCATGTAGAGACATAAGTTATGGATATTGATGATTTTAATAAGGAAAGGATAATGGAAGAAGATCCTATCATTAAACAACTTCTAATTTTTCCTTTATTAGTCAAATTTATCTCAAAAGTTACTTAGGAAATTCCTACCGAAGCTGATACCCCTATAGAGCCAAAAAAGGAACCAGAGGAAATAAAAGAGACCAAGTCTACACAAGGTCATAACGAAGAGTCAGTAACTTGTATCGAGACCACATATAGGAACAAGGAATAGGATAAATAAAAATAAAAGATTGAATAAATGGAAAAAGAGAAACAACAAAAGAAAGAAGAGAAACATGAGAAGAAGGAAGAGAAGGAAAAAGAAGAGCAAAACAAAGAAAAAGAAGATAAAATCGAGGAGACGTCTACACAGTCTAATGGAAATAAGGCATCTACCTCTAAGGGAAAATTAAAAAAGATATCTAATAAAAAGGTTGACATAAGCTAAACCATTGTTATTCCAAAGGTTGATATCAGAGCCATGAGCCCAAAGGAACTCTCTGAGTTCATAGATTCATTCAAGAGAAAAGTTGCACAAGATAAGCTAATAATATAGAAGTAAGAAATAGATGTTTTGGACTAGGTGAAAGGTATTTTGAATGAGATTGTACATAAGGCCACAATAAATGAAAAAGGAGATATTTAAAGTTAGTTGTGAAAACTAGTCAATCATATTAATCAACCTACTATAGATACAAGTGAATATATGTTACAAGTTCACAAGAAGGAAATCGAAACCAAAGTGATTGTAGAACTCCTTCAATCATTTTCATTAGACAATGTAACTCTTTTTGAGTTAGTAAATGAATTTTAAAATGATTTGTAGTCAATTATTTTGTTATTTCAACAAATTTGTTTGATTTATAATTTTACTAAGGAGATGAGAGAGAGAGAGAGATGATAATGTGGACAAAGAGCTCACTGAGTAGTTATCAAAAGTTACCATTGATCCTAAGTCTATAAAAGAGTAGTATGAAAGGATAAAGAATTTTATGGGAGTGCAATATGATCTAAGAAATGAGGAGAATCAGATCAAAATGGATCTACTAGAACTCCAAACAATTTTGATACCCCATATTGAATCTGTCTAGAGACAGATTCACAAGGCGGGTATGTGTAGGATCATGGTATGCCAAAAAGTGGCGATGTAAAAAAGAAGTCCTAATTGAAAACTAACTATAACTTTCAAATAGTATAACATTTTTGAATTCTGAAACATGCATCACATTCTATGCTTTGCCTAGTACAAGAAGAATTTTTTTTTTTCAATTTGATGAAGTTTAGACTATGTTAAGGTGGTCAGACACGAGATCTTTTATATTCTATAAAAAATTTAGCAGAAAAATCATAATAAGTTATTTATTTTGAAATAAAATTATAAAAAAATATGTGTCACATCCGGACATGAGTCTACTACTTATATCCAGAATCTTGTTAAAAAATATTATCAGTTGATTGTGTTTAAGGTGGTCAGACATACACCTACTTCTTATCTTTTTCCTGAAATTTTCACATTATTGATAGACTGATTGAAAAATAGCTATAACATTCAAACAATATAAATTTTTTGAAATATAAAATATGTGTCACATTCTATGCTTTTCCTAATAGAAGAAAAAAACAAAAAGTTTTTAATTTGATGAAGTTTAGACCAAGTTAAGGTGGTTAGACACGAGATTTTTTATATTCTTAAAAACTTATAGTAGAAAAATCATAATTAATTATTTACTTTGAAAAAAATTGCAAAAAATATGAGTCACATTCAAACATGAGTCTACAACTTATATCTAGAATTTTGTAAAAAAAAATTATCTTTTGATTATGTTTAAGGTGGTCATACATACACCTACTTCTTATCTTTTTCCTAGTGTTTTTATACTATTGCATTGAAATTTGAAATTTTCACCATAAAGAATAGTTTATTTTCAAAAAATGGCTAGTATCTTGGAAACTATATTCAATTTTCTATAGCTTCTCTTCTTACATATTTTTATATAAGATTGATAACTTGTTCAATTTTTTATGTCAACTTTCCTAAACCTAATTTTCTGAATTGTCATTGCCAATTAAAGGCCTAGTTTGGCATACCATGATCCTACACATACCTAGGTAAAAGATTTAGTTAGCACACGAGATGTTAGTGCTATGGATAGTATGGTTAGTTTAGCCGCAAACATGAGCATGCATATTATATTGTTATAATCATTTAAGGACACATATAAGGAATCACTCAAGGATTCACATGATAAGTAAAATACTATTTTTGACAAGATCCCCACACCAGAAGAGAAGTAAGTTAATATTTTGGAATTTTTGGCCAAAAAGAGGGAATATATATAAGTTTTTGAAGTTTTTTGGAAAACCCAAAAAAAGAGAGGAAATATGTATAAATTTATGAGGAATATATATAATTTAAGATGAGGAATAATAAATGTACATAAAGTATTACTTCAAGGGGAGTAATATATTTACCGAGGAAGAGAAATGGACAAGGAAGATTTTTTAATTTTCTTCATGACTTTGAAGGTTTTTAACAAACATGCCAAACTAATGCCAAAGGGGGAGATTGATACTCATAAGAGTTATTTTGTTGTCATTAGTTATGAGGAACTCATACTTTTTGTCAAAGTCATTCGATAATGAAGGAAACAAAAGTTGGTAAAGCAAGGAAAGTTATTCAGTAAATAAAATAAGAATACATGTAATTTTGGAAAAGGCAAAGCAAGTTTAGGCACCAAGCAAGGCAGAACCAAGCACGAAGAAATAAGTTGTACTAAGTGTTTATAGCTAAATGTTGACCTCTTATTTAGCTATACACTTCAACATAGTCATTATTCATCAACCACATACAAAAATGAATTCGAAATTACTCATTTCACATGTCTATATGATTTGATCTGTTGCCTTCTATCTAGATAGGGTTTTGAGTAACTCTCAAAATTGAGAGTCCAATAACCATAGACTAGTCTAGAATGAGGGATCTAAGCTAAGATGCAATTAAGATTTATGCTAAAATGAGAGTGTAATATTAATCTGAAAACCTATAAGAAAATGAGCATGAATCTAATAATAATGAAAGCAACTAAATTAAGAACAAATGCATCATTATTCTAAGAAATGAGAACTATTCTAATATGAAAGATGATAATAGCTTTTGAATGTAAAAGTATGAGAGAACAATTCACCAAAGTTTTGATACTCAAAAATTGCCTCCTCAAATGAGGAATGAGAGGGTTCTATTATAGAAAAGTGTAGTGGAGATTGATGAGTTTCTTGCAAAGAAATGGTCAATCATTCATCTCCTTGGGGGGAGGTGAAGCATTTGGAGAGAATATTTAATTAAATAAATGAAATATGGCCTCATGGGTGACTTCTCCAATTGTTTGAATAATTAAATTTAAATGAGGATATCCATTTGAAGAGCTAAATATTATTTAATTCCTCTTAATATGTTTGAGCTAAAAGGGGTGGAATTAATTTAATTAAAGTGATAGGACTTTGTAATTAAATTAATTGATCGTAGGGTTTATTTAGCTAATAAATATCATTATTTAGGAATTAAATATAGCATGTGATTAATGCAAATTCAAGGTTTTATGTTTTTGACACTAAGTCGAGTAAAGTGAATTAAAAGATAGAATTGCCTAGTACAATAGAACTTTCAAGATGTAGAAATTTGAAGGAATGAAACTAAATGCAACAAAATTGGTTAGGATTGTGAGATGCCAATTTTTGGGTATTACATTTTTCCCCTCTTTAAATTGATGTGTGAGAAGCGCATTGATTCAAAGAATAGTCTGATGTGACAATTGATGAGGTTTCCAAGATTATCTCTAGAATGAAGCTTAATTCTTAGAAGTTGAGGTTAGATTGCCAAGACACTGATCGGGTCAAGTTGCAAACCCATCTCCAAAATGAAGCCTAATTCTCTAAGGCCTAAGTTATATTGTGAAGGCATCGATCAAATTACCACTTTAGTAAGACTGTCTCTAGAATGAGGCTCAATCTTTTCGAGTCAGGGTTAGATTGCACCAATACCCATCAATTAAATGACAACTGATGCAATTTTTAGGACTATCTCTAGAATGAAGCTTAGTCCTCTGAGACCTCGCTTAGATTGCCCAGATAATGGTCAAAAAGATCTTCCAAGAGCCATCTTCAAAATGAAGCTTGAATTTCAAGGATTGAGGTTAGATTTCCGCAATACCTAATGAGATTTTGAAACCATCTCCAGAATGAAGCTTGATCCTTGAGGATCCAACTTAGATTGCTCAGATACCTAATAGATAGATGACAAGATGCAAGGTGCCGAGATGCCCCAAGTGATGAGATGCCCTGAGAGATGAGGACTTTTGATTAGATCAAATTGATTTGAGATTAACTTGATAAGATTCAATGATGTGATCATCCTACTCGCTCGGGAGCAAAATCTAAAGATGACATGTCATAAAGATGATTGAAAACAATAGGTTGTAGATATTGATAAAATTAGAGATCTAGAAGAGCATAGAATAGATGATGGAACAATCGAGAGGATGCAAAAGCAATCTAGAGTGCTTTGGAAGTCTTGTTGACCAAGTTTGACCATGGTTAACTAGAATTGACTAGAGTTGACTTTTGATGAAAAAGATGAAGTCAATAAAATGATGATGAGATGAGATTCTAACAAGAAAATGACATCAGAAGGTTGACTGCATAAGTGTTTGATCGCGTCGGTCCTATAAAAATTAAAACATGATTTTTAGGTATATAGAGTTGTTAGATTTTGATTTCAATCTCAAAAATGGATTCAAAGCGGTCGATTTAGCCAAGGGTGAAGTTATCGCACAAAATAGAGGATTTTTAAAAAATTAGGTCAAAACTTATATAACGCCTGGAAGGGTCATTTTCAATTCATTTACACCATTTGACTTTGAGTGATTTAGAGAGCTTTGAGCGAAATTGAGAGTGTGCCAGTGAGATTGCATAGATTCGAGTGCTCCTGACAACACAACTAGCTATTGGAGTATGAAACACCTATGAGTACTCAAAAACTTATCTTGCATTTCAAGTTTTTTAATGTTTTGAATATATTGAGATAGATTTCGGGCAATTTAGAACCTTTCCCACAAGATCTCATGTGAGGAAATGGTTTCCTCACATGGGCTAGGGAGGGGTCTTGGATGAGGAAAGACTAAAAGAGGGTTTCCTTGTGTGAGGTCCCTCCATGAGCTTGCACGAAGAGGCTGTCGAAGCCGTGCAATAAAATCAGCTCAGGGAAGATCTCTCACATGAACTGGCACGAAGTCTCACGTGAAAGAGAAATCTCACACGAGACTCCTACTTCCTCGCATAGGAGACTGTAGCAGAATTCCCAAACTTGTACCCAAAATTGCGTAACATTAGCCAAGTAGAGTGTCTGAGAGGCATCTTTAGGGTAGGTGCATACTTTCAATTGTTATTTTTCTTCGAAAACCATCATGATTGAGATATTGATCATGTTTTGTCACTTGCATTGCAGGTTGACCTCCCTGACATTGTATTTCAATATCACCACCCAGTCATTGGTGAGCTAGTATGGTGACTAGATGAAGTAGAGGGTACGCATATTGATGAATTAGGATTGTCATACCTATGTGATATACCTGACATTTGGGTAAATCATAGATTACTAGGTGAACTTGTTGAGCATTTCCATTCAGAGATGAACACCTTTCATTTGCCATAGTGGGAGATGACAGTAACCTCAGATGAGATCTATAGGATCCTGAGAGTACCCTTCCATGGCCCGCACATGGAATATGATACACAGCTAAGAGCAGCTACTGTGGTGCTTAGAGAGATCTTCTAGGATGATCTAGTGATGGGTCGAGCCATTGGCTTGGATGATTTGATCAGGGATTATGGTGCATGGCACAAATTAGTAGTTGTGTTAGTAGTGTTCTTGGGCTACTACTTTATGCTAGACACATGGCAACATAGAGTGGAGTGTGGCTAGGGTCGGATGCTATAGAGGATGTAATAGTAGCCACCTATGAGATTTAGATGGGGCCTGTGCATACTGGCATAAATGTATCATAAGATGCATGAGCTCATGTATCAAGATTTGTGGAGCATGGTGGTAGGAGTATTCATGTTGTGGATATGGGCTTGGGAGAATCTTCTTGTGTGTAGGCCAATTTTCCATGATCCTAGACAACCTTTAGAGCCATATATCTATAGATATAGCAGATCGATGACTCAGCCAATGTTGGGTAAGACTGAGTAGTGGAGAGCTTAGCTAGATGACATTGTGGTAGTGGTATGGCAACCATGGGTAGGGATAGAGGTTTGGGATGACACCAGGCATGAGCTTCTACATATGTTTTGTTCACGTCCCTTGATAGGCCGCACTATCAGTTTCATTTAGCAATTTCCACTAGCATGGGGTCTACGATAGTTTGGGAGGCCACATGACATATCCCAGGAGTATTGTGCCTATGCTCACTTCACCGATGAGGTGAAGAAGGGCTGGCAGGTGAGGCTGGATTAGGGCCGATGTATGATAGAGGCACAAGTATCACTAGCCTAATGGGATTATATGGTAGCTATTACTAATGCAGGGATGACACCAGCATACTAGGATCATCTATTGGCACATTCATTCTCATGATTCACTAATCTAGTTAGTATGGGTCAATAGGCATAGCAAGTGGTGCAGTTGCCACCAGAGTAGCAAGTGGCATAGTAGTAGATATCATAGCCATAGTAGTAGGTAGATTAGCAATAGGCATAACAGTAGGTACCCCGACACAAAACTAGACAGACTCATATTCCTCCTAGACAAATGGGTATAGATCTTGGTATGGGTAGCAGTGGAGGTCAGGAGAGATCTACGAGTCAAAGGATTGGGCATACAGCATAGTAGCAGCCTCCTGACAAGGATTCATAGGTTGAGGACATAGTCATGTAGGATCAGGCTACACAGTGACCACCCCCAAGAGATGAGACTGCATAGCTGCAATATTTATTGTGGAGTATCCAAGATAGGATGTGGTAGGCTCAATGGGAGCTGATGGATCATGATATACAGGTCATCATTTAGGATACCTGGATAGAAAAGAGGGACCGAGAGATCAGAGGGCAAAGAGATGACCTGGCATGAGCGTAGATAGAGATGTGATATGAGGCTTCCAAGGAAGCTTACTACTATGTAGCTTACATTGGTGCAGTGCCAGAGTTACCAGATCAGGTTCTGTAGTTTTTAGAGTAAGTCAAAGCACTAGTAGTTCCACATGGACATCAACTATAGGCACCACCATAGGAAAACAAACCTCCTCCTCCACCTCCTCCTGGTGGTGATGGGCAAGGCTAGATTAGATATATCATGATGTATTATAGCCCCATTTTTTATAGACTATGCTCGAGTAGCACCATTTTGGATACTGACATTTTGATCGATATATATATATATATATATATATATATATATATATATATATATATATATATATATATATATATATATATATATATATATATATATATATATATATATATATATATATATATATATATATATATATATATATATATATATATATATATATATATATATATATATATATATATATATATATATATATATATGAGGTTGTCTTTTGGTATCATTGTACATGTCATTTATTACTTTCTTGTTGATTCTTTATGAGATGTTTCCTATATGATTAGATAAGTAGATATCATATGTACATGGTTCCTTTATGAACATACAAATGAATGTGCACATGTTTTATTGGTATATATGTATGCAATGTAAAATGTAATGATAGATAAATGCAATGTATGACTTGATATATGCTTATGATGGATACACATGTATATGAATATTTTGGTGTAGAATGTATGCATATGAGTTTATGGTAAGGAACTTTGTTAATGCAATGGAAATGTAATGTATATGGTACTAATCATCTCATGCAGGATATTGCGATACACAATAGATACTAACCAAAAGAATGTTCTTGAAGATCGAGAGCGAGGATCAGACACTTGTGCAATCAAGATGAACCTGGGAGGTATGATGAGAACCCTTGATGAATAAATCTAGAAGAATACCATGAAGTGAGCATCAAATACTATCACTATGAAAATCTAAAATGAAAATGCAAGCCTAAGCTAGATGCAATCCCTAGGACTTGGTTGTTGGACCCATTAGATAATTATCATCATAGAGTTTTTTAGTATCAGATGATTGTAGGATGTCATACAACCCTCACTTACATTGCAATCATGAGAGTATGAATATGAAATTAGTCTTAGATTTTTTGGAATGAGGTGTAAGAATTAAGGCACAAGAAGCCAGAATGACATGAACACATATTCCTTTTGATTTAGGAAGTTAACATAAGCATCAAAGCATAGTTTCTAGAATGGCCTAAATGTTTCTTGTGTACAAACATGCTAGAAACGTGGGACTACCTCCTTTTTCTAAGTGATTGATAAGCATACCAAAGGTGCTCGTAGTGACCCTTATGTTCACTTCATAGGACAATCATCAGAATTTCACTTGTAGCATAAAGAAGTCACTCAATCAGACAAGGAGAAGAACTAACCTCACCAAAGTTTCCATATAAAAGGATTCATGGTACACATGGCCATCCAACATGAGATGAAGGCTCTCATAGTGGACAGCCCTCTTATATAGAGTCATTGGATCATTGGAACTAAACTAGCAAACATAAAGTAAAGAAAAGATCATGCCCCCAGTCTTCGCTTCTCTCAGTCAAGATAGATGTCTTGGAGTTTCTCAAGGATGAATGTTAAAACAAAATAACAAGCACACAAAAGAAAATCTTAGCATGCTTTAGAGAGATAAAAATATAGTTTCAGTTTCAATTTAAGCAAATTGATGTCAGATTGAAAGTATATAGCATGAGATATCTCAACAGGATGACAATAGTAGGTGGGCGTAGTGAGAATCACTGTTGATTGACATGAGAAATAGTCTCAAGGGGAAATTAGAGTGCTAAAAAAGTATCATCAGGCAGATGCAATGAGAACCACTAGTGACTGATACAAGGAAGATCCTTGAGGAGAGAGATCTGAGTATGAACAAAACATTAGCAAGACATGGTGAGAACCATTGGTGACTAATGTATCAGAGATCCTCAAGGAGAGAGATTTAAGAGCTAAGAATCAGCAGACAGACATAGTGAGAACCACTGGTGACTGATACGAGGAAGCTCCTCTGAAAGTGATAGGACCATGCCCCCTAGACTGGGAAGGTGCCCCCAAGTATGACAAGTTTCAATCCATGTAGAGTCAAGCATAATCTTGAAGATAATTGAGAATGAGTGCATGAGCTAGCAAACTAAAGTAGGAAATCAAGTAGTAGTTGTACAGAGCTAAGCGATGTCGTAATAGGTATATCCTTGTGGAACAAGAGGTGCCTATTTACTAGGTTTTCACCATCTTGGTAGAAATTCTATTTTTGCTACCATGACACTTGTTTGCTAGGTTTTCATCAATGGCACATTTTCCTTTCCAATTTTTTTGTATTTTTTATTTTTTCAATTTTTTTGTATTTTTGTATTTTTCAATTTTTTTAATATTATCAACACCCCTATTTACCAGGTTTTCACTAGCATAATAGATGCATAAAATTACTTGTTTACCAGATTTTTACTAAGATGATCATTTTTTTTAGGACATTTTGCAATTTTTAGGATTTATTTAGAACTGAGTATGTATGAGCATTCTGAAGATGTCTCGACGGTAGAGTCATTTTAGATCTAGAACATTGATCAGCTCTTTAATTTGTCCTCATTCTATAGTAGAGAGTTGATAGACACCTGACCCAAACACTGCAGTGATAATATACGGACCAAGCCAATTTGGTTCAAACTTTCCCTTCTAGATCCGTTGTTGTTGATTCTTGGGGTTCTCTCTTAGGATGAGGTCACCCACTTGGAATTCTCTTGGTCTAAAATCCTTATTGTAGCTCTTGAACATCCTCTTCTGATATGCTCAAAGGTGATCAAACACCACTTGTCAATGTTCATCCAGTAGTTCTAGCTCTTGTAGCTGAGATATTCTAATATCATCATCAATATGAGGCCCTTCAGAGAGACTCACAAAGTATGAATCTCAACCTCAATTGGTAGCATAGCATCTACTCCATAAACTAAAGAAAAGGGTTTGGCCCTTGTTAGTATCTGTATACTTGTCTAGTAAGCCCATAGAGCCAGATTAATTTGGAGGTACCAATCTCATCCAGATTTGTGAACTATGCAATGCAAGATCTTGAGAATCATCTTGTTGGATGCTTCTGCCTGTCCATTACCCTAAGGATAATAGATGGAAGACCAGTTCTGAATGATTTTGAGCTTAGTGCATAAGTCCTTCAAGTCCTTGTTCTTGAACTACCTCCCGTTGTTAGTGATTATTGATGAGGGTACACCATGCCTACAAATGATGTAATTCAGTATAAATCTAGCTACATATTTTCCATTGGCTATGGTCAAAGGCACTACCTTGACCCATTTAGTAAAATAACTTGTAGTAGTGATAATGAACTTATGTCCTTTTGAGGAAGAAGGATGAATTTGACCCACTAAATCTAAGGTCCATTGCTAAAATAGCCATAAACTAATGAAGGGAATGGGCTCCTTGGTAGGAGCGTAAATCAAATTTCCATGTAGCTGACACTGTTTACAATATTTAGCATATTGTGTATCTTCCTTTCCCATATTCGGCCAATAGTGACCAGCTCTAATAAGCCTATGAGCCAATGTCAAGCCACTTGAATGAGAACCATAGATGCCTTCATGCACCTCAGCTAATGCACATTTAGACTCATTAGGATTTAAACACCTAAGGAGGGTATCGTCTAGACCTCACCTATTCAAGTCGTTAGCTACAATGACATAGTGTGAAGCACTATAGATTAGGTGATGTTTCTCATTTCAAGTGTAAGTGTCTAGAATAATTTGGTCATAGAGGTTGGATTAGATATTCTGGTAGCAGTATGAATTATGTCCAATGACTGAATAGATCATCCTAGATTTAGGGGCATTGTAGGATAGGTAGAGTAATGTTTTCACTGGGAATTCATGTCTCAAATCATTTTCTGGCATTTGTAGCATAGAGGCAAGAGTAGCCATTGCATTAGCTACTTTGTTATCTGGTCTTGGAATCTTTTGGAAAGTGATATGTGTAAAGTAATTTCTTAGATCATCGACCATCCATTTATAAGGCACCAGCTTATCATCCTTTATCTGATAGATGTCATTGACCTAATTGATGACTAACAATGAGTCTCCAAATACTTTAAGTTCATCCACACACCATTCAACAACTATATTCATACCATTAATCAGATCTTCATACTCAATAATGTTGTTTGTGCAAGGAAACAACATCTTGTATGCTTTGGGTAAAGAATATCTTTGTGGTGTGATGAACAGTATCCCGACACCTAACCCCTACTGGGTGAATGATCCATCGAAGAACATATTCCATGTTTGATGTGTAAGAAGAATTATGGAATCATTTGGAAATTCAATGTTCATTGGTTGATGGTCCTTGAGAGGAGCCTCTGCCAACTGATCTACTATTGCTTGTCCTTTGATGGCCTTTCTCTCTACATACTTAATGTCGAGCTCACTAAGTATCATGACCCACTTTTCTAGTCTACCTGTGAGGGCAGCTTTGTGAGTAGATACTTTAATAGATCAATCTTAGAAATGAGATGTGTGGTGTGAGAAAGCATGTAGTGCCATAGTTGTTTCGAAGAAAACACCACTGCTAGGAAAGACTTCTCTATGATAGTAATTTTCTTCATATGAAACCCGTGTTCTACTGATGTAATAAATGGCTTGTTCTTTGTTATTCTAATCTCCTTGAGCCAATAGGGCATCCAAAGATGTATCTATAGTTGACATGTAAAGGATGAGCGGCTTCCCATGAAGAGGAGGCATTAGTATTGATTGATTTGCAAGGTATTGTTTGATCTGTGTGAGCCCTTTGTCATAGTCTTCATTCCACTCATAAGTGACACCTTTATGTAATGTCTTGGTGAAGGGATATGACTTATCAGCCAGTTACTCAATGAAGTGCCTGATGGACTAACCAGCCTTGGAGCCCTCTAATCTAACTAATGTTTCATGGTAGAGGCATTTCCATGATGGCTTGAACTTTTTCTGGATCAACATCTATGCCCTTAATAGAAATGATGTAACCTAATAGCTTGCTAGAAGTGACAACAAATGCACACTTTTTTGGGTTGAGCCTCAGACTGAATTGTTCTATTCAATCTAGTATAGGACCTTGATCTACAAGATCTACCTTTCATTGCATGTTCTTAACAAGAGTGTCATCTACATAGTCTTCCATCATTTTGTGCATCATGTCATGAAAGATAGTGGTGATAGCCCTTTGATATGTAGCTCCAACATTTTTTAGTTTGAAGGGCATGACATTCCAATAGAAAGTTCCCCAAGCACATGTGAAGGCAGTCTTCTCTTGATCTTCTAGTGTGATCTTTATCTGATTGTAACCAAAGAAGCCATACATTAGAGAGTACATTTCATGGCCAGTCATCATGTCCACAATCATGTCAATTTTGGGTAATGGAAAGTCATCTTTAAGACATGGTTTATTTAGGTCCTAGAAATATGTGCAAACTCAAATGGGTTTATCATGCTTAGAGATTAGAACAATATTGGAAATCCATACCGCATAGTCAATGGCTCTGATGAAATCAACTTGGAGAATTTTTTCTAACTCCACCTTCACTAAGAGTGCCACATGTGGATGCATCTTATGAAGCTTTTATTTAACAAGATTAACACTTGGTTCAATAGCTAGGTGATGCATGATCAGATTAGGATCCAATCCCAGCATATTAGAATAGCTCCATGCAAAATTGACTTTCTTGATTCGAAAGAAACTTGGGAATTCTTCTTTCTCTTCTATAGATAGTGACTATTCCAAATGAATGATCTAAGGTGCAGCTTCCATGCCCAAGTTCACTAGTTGGGTTGGTTTAATCATCACTGATGATATTTCTTGAAAATAACTTGGAAGTGTATCAAGTATCCCATCCTCGGGCACCTTAGAGAGGTTTTCACCCTCGGATATGTCTTTTATTTTTACTTTTTTCAGCTTTGACACTGCCACAACATGGTTTCCACCATCAGAGCACCTATTCTTTTTTCTTTTAATTTTGTGATTGAGATACTTGATATCCATTTCAATCATTTTGACACTCTCTTCACTAGTCAAGAACATTATAGGTTCGACAATGTTAAGGTAACAGGAAAGAGTATAGTCATTCTAGAATGTAAGGACTTCACTAGATGGGGAGGGAGAGTTCTAGTTGATGAGCTCAAGATGTTGGAGTGAAAGAGAATTAGTGGGTTCAAGTTTGTTCATGGTATAGTCATTGAAAGTGTAGACAAGTAAGTTGAGACCTATAGCAATCTCATCCAAAGGTGTGTTTGAGTCTCTTCGAGACCTTACGTTAGAAGTACAGGGTATGTTAACATTAGTGGAATCACACTCAGTTGTCCTAACTCTAGACCCCTCACCTATTTTTAGAAGATTTTCATACACATGAAAAATATCTACATCTTTATCAAAGTTCCATCAGAAAAAATGATGAAGGATGCTCCCCTTAATACCACAAACACATAACAGAAATAGAGAAACAACAACAATATGCAAGAACAGAAAATTGGCTTCTTATTATCTCCACAAATGTGGAATTACAAACTTTCAGAATTACAATATGCAAAGCCACATGGGCATTCCCTTACAATATTCTGTAGGACAAAGCCTCGAATCAATACCCAGATCTACTACCCAGAACTATTCTGAACTGCCTAAGACAATAATACAGCCTTCCTTATATAGGCAATTATCCACCGCCTGGGAAGGTTCCAGAATTTTAGCCAATAAGGCCGACCAAACTTAGAATTATTTTATTTTACATTTTATTACATCATAGTCGGCTCAAGATAACCTTTGAAACCCGAACAGAAATTTTGAAGAAAATTATTTTTCGCCATTTCAGGTGGCCCAACTTCCGAAGACCATAAGTCATCACCAGTTGACCCGCTCGGCCACTATAACCCCATTTCAGAAACACCACGAAGCGCTCTACAGGCTTGACCCGCACAAGCGCCCGTCACGCAAATTTTTGACCTCATTCGGGGCCTCTAAAGCCTTCAAAATTGAGTTCAAAGTTTCTGTACCCTGCTGCCAATACCGAAAATCTTCAATATCTTCTAATATACACTTGATCTGGCAATGAAACTTTACTGGCAGACTTATATGACCAAAAATGAACCTCCAAGAAAGAAATCAGATCATTCTGAGCACATACGAAAATTACCAAAAATAGTAACTTTCCATAAATAGCAGCTCTGCACAAAATAACCCTTATTGAATTCAAAAACAGAAATATTTTTGGGTGATGCAAGATTGCTCTTACACCCAGGATGCTCCTGCATCAGACACCCAGGGTAATTTGAGAAGTGACCCTGTCACGACTCAGGTGTGCAGAGGAAAACCAAGACGGTTAACCTCCTCCTTTGTTAGCCACGATGAATCTTCTACAGGTCGTCCTTTCCATTTGACCAAATACTCTTCATATGTCCTATTCCTTGTGCTTCTACCAACATGACTGTCCAGTATGTCTTCGATCTCCTTAGTGTCTGAACTAGTTGCTGGAATACTCCACTGTGCTGTTGTGATCTCATCTTCAACACCTCCTTCATGATACTCTGTCAGATCTGAAATGTTAAACACTGGTGAAATATTTAGCTCACTAGGCAATTTTACCTCATATGCGTTTCCTGAATCATGTTTCTTCAATATCCTGCATGGTCCAAACTTCTTCATTTTCAACTTGTTATATGTACCAACTGGAAACCGCTCCTTCCGCAAATGAACCATGACTTCATCACCAACCTGAAATTCCTTATGCCTCCTTTTCTCATCTGCCTTAGCCTTATACTGTGCGTTCATCTTGGTAATATACTTCCTCACCTCTTCATGGATGTTCTTCAAGTGTTCTGCAAAATCCTCAGCTTCAGCACTACTTATTTCTCTTTTATCTATCTTTCTCAATTCAGATGCATTTCTTGGACTACTTCCATATATAATCTGGAATGGTGATTTACCAGTGCTCCTGTTGACAGAATTATTGTATGCAAATTCCGCCTGTGGTAAAATCAAATCCCATCCTATTGGCTTATCTCCAACCAAACATCTCAGCAAATTTCCCAAACTCCTATTCACCACCTCTGTCTGTCCATCAGTCTGGGGATGATGTGATGAACTGAACTTCAAATCTGTCTTCAAATTCTTCCACAATGTACGCCAGAAATATCCAACAAACTTAGTGTCCCGATCTGAAACTATGGTCTTTAGCAAACCATGAAGTCTCACTACTTCTCTGAAAAACAATTTTGCTACATGAACAGCATCATTAGTCTTCTTGTAGGGAATAAAATGTGCCATCTTTGAAAATCTGTCAACTACCACAAAAATTGAATCATGTCCCCGCTGAGTCCTCGATAAACCAAGAACAAAGTCCATGCTGATATCCTCCCAAGGCTTCTCTGGTACAGGTAGTGGCTGATACAACCCTGTATTCTGCTTCACTCCTTTCCCCATCTGACATACTCTGCAACTCTGTACAAACTTCTTCACATCTTGCTGCAACTGTGGCCAATAATAATTCTCACTAACCAAAGAAAGGGTTTTATCACGACCAAAATGTCCAGCCAATCCTCCGCTATGCTTCTCCTTGATGAGATTCTCCCTCATAGAACTTCGTGGAATGCACAACTGATTCCCTCTGAATAGCATATCATCCTGGATGATGAAATCCAACCATTTTGTCCTGTCTAGAGTAACAGGTTCTATACAAGCTTTCCAAGCTTCACCAAAATCAGGATCCTCTGGATACAAATTCTTGAGTTCCTTGAACCCAACCACTTCAATCTGCATTTCTGTCAGCAATAGTTTCCTTCTGCTAAGAGCATCTGCAACCCTATTAGACTTTCCACTCCTGTGTTTCAAAACAAATGTATAACTCTGCAAAAACTCAACCCATTTCAAATGCCTTTCATTCAATTTTCCTTGACTATTCAAATATTGCAAAGCTTGATGATCAATATACAAAATAAACTCCTTAGGAAGCAGATAATGTCTCCACTTCTTTAATGCCTGAACTATAGCATAAAATTCCTGATCATAAACAGAATATTTCCTCTTGGCATCATTTAACTTCTCACTGAAATAAGCAACAGGTTTACCTTCTTGGCTCATAACAGCTCCTATTGCAGTACCACTAGCATCACAATCTACTTGAAACACCTTATTAAAATCTGGAAGTGTTAAAACAGGTTGTTCTGTAACTTTTTGTTTCAATAATTAAAAAACTCTTTTCTGCTCCTTTAGTCCACTTAAACTCTTTTCTATCCCCTCTCATTGTTTCAGTCAAGGGTCCACAAATATTGCTAAAATTTCTGATAAACTTTCTGTAAAAGCTAGCTAGACCATGAAAAGATCTTACCTCAGTAGCACTCCTTGGAGTAGGCCATTCGAGGATAGCCTGTACCTTCTCTGGGTCCATTTTTAGACCTTCTGCTGAAACTACAAATCCCAAATACACTAACTCTTTCTTCACAAAACTGCACTTCTTCAAATTAATCAACAATTTCTCTTCTCTCAACTTCTCAAATACCATACGAATATGCATCATATGCTCATCCAATGTCTTACTAAAGATCAAAATATCATCTAGGTAAACAATGACAAACTTACCCAGAAATTCTTTCAGAACCTCATTCATGAGCCGCATGAAAGTGCTCGGTGCATTGGTTAGCCCAAAAGGCATGACTAACCACTCATACAGTCCTTCCTTTGTCTTGAAGGCAGTCTTCCATTCATCTCCTTCTCTGATCCGAATCTGATGATATCCACTTTTCAGATCTATCTTTGAGAAATACACAGCTCCACTCAAACAGTCCATAATATCATCCATTCGTGGCAATGGAAACCTGTACTTGATTGTGATCTTGTTTATTGCTCTGGAATCTGTACACATCCTCCACTCTCCATTCTTCTTTGGTGCTAATACCGCTGGTACAGCACAGGGACTCAGACTCTCTCGAATCAATCCTTTCTGTAACAGTTCATGCACTTGTCTGTTCAACTCCTCACTTTCTGCAGGTGTCATTCTGTGTGCTTCCTTATTCGGCAAACTCGCTCCTGGGATCAAGTCCATCTGATGACTGATCTTCCTGACTGGTGGTAATCCATCAGGCACGTTATCGGATACAATATCCTGAAACTCATTCAACAAATATGCAACTTCTACAGGAACATCTTCTACTTCCTCTTTACCAGCTTTTGGAATTAAAGCAAAACATACATGCTCATGCCTCATACCATCTAGGAAATTTCTTCCATCAACAAAAGTTATCCTTGCATTACCACATACCTTTTCTTCAGTCTCCTTCAACGGTTTTAGCTTATGTCGCACTTCATCCTTTGTCAGGGAATAGGTATTCGCACGGCCATCATGTACAGCACATCTGTCAAACTGCCAAGGTCTACCCAACAACATATGGCATGCATCCATAGATATGATATCACACAATACCTCATCTTGGTATCCGCCAATCTTGAACTTCACTAGGCATTGTTCATTGACCATGACCTTGTGGTCATCCTGTACCCAGGCAATCCGATATGGATGTGGGTGTTTCTGTCTCTTGAGCTTCAACTTTGTCACCATCTCTTCTGACACCAAATTGTCAGTGCTTCCACTATCAATGATCACATCACAACATTTACCTTCACACTTGCACCTGGTGCGAAACAGGCTCCTCCTTTGCTCAGGTTCATTCTCACCACTCAACAGGACTCTTCTGTTAATCAACGTTTCTCCTCTTTCAGCATCTTCAGAATTTGATGATCTGGCATCTTCATCGACATGTGCAACTCTGGCGTGGCCTTCATTTCTCCTATCTGTTCTACCTTGGCGCTGAGGACATTCAAATGCCCTATGACCTTCTTCTCCACAGTGAAAACATGTTCCACGGAAGCCACCTCTTCTAGATCCTTGTCCTCTTCCTCTTCCTCTCTGATCTCTATTATTCTGATCCTGGAAGCGATTGGAATTATTTCCTCGCTGATTTTGACTGCTACTGGCCTCATCCTTCTTTTTCGGATCTTCATTTCGGCCACCATATGACCGTCCAACAGATCGTCCACCGCGACCTCTTCCGTTTTGTCTGCTCTCAAACTTCTTGTTCAGCTTTTCCTCCACTTTTAGGGCAAACTGGTATGCCTCTTCAATACTGTTCATTCGAACCAGATTCAGCTCCTCCTGAATGCTTGGCCTTAACCCATTAAGGTATCGGGCAACTTTCTCTTTATCAGCTTCTGCATGGCCTGTTCTGATGAGAAGTCGATAGAACTCCTCTGTATACTCCTAAACAGATCTTCCTGCTTGCTTCAAACTCTGCATTTTCTTTAGTAGGTCAAGCTCATAATCAACAGGAATGAACTGTCGCTTCAATTTATCCACCATCTGATCCCATCTTGTGATTTTATCTTTCCCTCTTCTATTTCGCTCTAATTGAATTTCTTGCTACCAGATCTTCGCATGACCTTTCAGTCTGGCCTTCGCAAATTTGACCCTATCAGGATCCTCAACATCTTCATACTCAAAATATTCTTCACACTTATTGATCCAGTCGATCAGTTCCTCTGGGTTAAGATTTTCAAAAAATGTAGGAACCTCAATCTTAGGTCTTTTCCCAATCTTGGAAATCGCCCGAAAAAGTCTTTCTTCCTCCTGGTTCACAATTTCAACTTCTCCTTCTTGATATTCTTCTTCGGCTTCATCTTCGCTTTCATCTCTGACATTAAGATTCATTCCTCTGCTAATCTCTTCTTGCAATGCTCACACTTGTCTCTGCAGCTCTCTAACCTCAGGTGTTACAACACCAGCTCTTCCGCCACGTTCCCTTCGTGGAGGCATTTTCGCGATGCGCGCTGAAACCCTAGCCACGGTCCTGGTGCAAACTACCTCATAGTCGGTGATCTGTTTACACACTCAAGAACTCCTGCTCTGATACCACTTGATGAAGGATGCTCCCCTTAATACCACAAACACATAACAGAAATAGAGAAACAACAACAATATGCAAGAACAGAAAATTGGCTTCTTATTATCTCCACAAATGTGGAATTACAAACTTTCAGAATTACAATATGCAAAGCCACATGGGCATTCCCTTACAATATTCTGTAGGACAAAGCCTCGAATCAATACCCAGATCTACTACCCAGAACTATTCTGAACTGCCTAAGACAATAATACAGCCTTCCTTATATAGGCAATTATCCACCGCCTAGGAAGGTTCCAGAATTTTAGCTAATAAGGCCGACCAAACTTAGGATTATTTTATTTTACATTTTATTACATCATAGTCGGCTCAAGATAACCTTTGAAACCCGAACAGAAATTTTGAAGAAAATTATTTTTCGCCATTTCAGGTGGCCCAACTTCCGAAGACCATAAGTCATCACCAGTTGACCCGCTCGGCCACTATAACCCCATTTCAGAAATGCCACGAAGCGCTCTACAGGCTTGACTTGTGCAAGCGCCCGTCACACAAATTTTTTACCTCATCCGGGGCCTCTAAAGCCTTCAAAACTGAGTTCAAAGTTTCTGTACCCTGCTGCCAATACCGAAAATCTTCAATATCTTCTAATATACACTTGATCTGGCAATGAAACTTTACTGGCAGACTTATATGACCAAAAATGAACCTCCAAGAAAGAAATCAGATCATTCTGAGCACATACAAAAATTACCAAAAATAGTAACTTTCCATAAATAGCAGCTCTGCACAAAATAACCCTTATTGAATTCAAAAATAGAAATATTTTTGGGTGATGCAAGATTGCTCTTACACCCAGGATGCTCCTGCATCACAAAAAATCAAACTCATACTCATGCGAGTCAGTGATGCCTGATATAGGGATTATATCTATTAGAAAGTAAAGTCTACCAAGATAACTGAGAGGGGGGGGGGGGGTTGAATCAGTTATTAGATAATTATGATCTTTATCAACTTCAATAGAATTTAATAATATAAGCAATATAATTACCAACCATATAAAGATATTCATACACAATGACACAATAACACAAGATATGTTGACTAGGGAACCTCTTGATCAAAGAGTAAACCATGGTGGGAATGATGCCCAAAAAAGATGCACTAATATGAATATTCCTTGTGAAAGGATGGACTCTATTAGGAGTCTTATGAAATACATTGATTACATATGAATCCCTATTAGGAGATTTTGAATCCTTGCTAAAAGATTCTAACCATCTTAGGAATTATGGAAGAGAGAAGGACCCATTGCCCAAACAGCTTCAGGGTAAGATCACTGAACACACTGTCCAAGTGACCTTAAGATTATTCAATAAAATAATATGAAATATGTTACCTCCTCACTATGCCAAACCGCACTCACTACTACATCAGATCTCAATTCCATATCTCTGTACTTCGCATGTCTTCATAATTTCGCTTTCACAACTTCATTAGCTCTTTTCTTCACCTTATGCTTACATTCCCATGCTCACACACTTCTTTCACTTTTCTTACACATTTAAAAAAGGAAAAACATTCCTTCCTTTATACCACACTCAAATAACTACAAATGAGTCGGTACACAAATACAAAATAAAAGTTTCCACACGCTACATCAAAATTACACAAAACTGTTGGCTTCCAAATGTAATAACTCTTCACTCATGTGACCTCAAAGTTTGCATTGTGAACCACATCACTATCAATGTGTCTCAAACTTCCCTTGAACTACACAAAACTAGATTCCATCTTGATTAGGAGATATAATCTGATTTCCACAAACTGCTACTCATGAACACTGCCTGAATACTGCTTCCACCAAAAAGCTCATAACTTTGATGAATAAAGGAATTACTATTTGCACTCTTAACCATAGAAATATAACATATCAAGGAATATAACCTCAACATCATATAGCTCCAACTGCAATATCCCATGTGTGCTAATCAAAACACTGTCTACTTCTTTGCTAGTCTCTAGAAGATCATTGTGTTGACATCAATGACAATCATAGTCATGAATGCAACAACAACTGCTATAGAATGAATGCCAACCTCTAGCATTCATTCCTAACAATCTCCCCCATTGGCATTGATGGAAACATAGATGAAAAATATCCAATGTTCCAAAAATCCAATACTGCAACACTGTTGTTCTGACAAACATTTCAAATCTTCTTCATCAATAAAATCTTGCTTTGTTTTCCTATTCAGTTCTCTCCAATAGATAGTAAAAGAAAAATTTCATGTACACTTCTCCCCCATTGACATCAATGATATAAATTTCATCACTATGTCAACAACAAGTCAATGTCAAAAGACACTATTCAGAAAATACATTCACAAGAGTCCTCATGACTCAACTCAGATACACATACTCCCCCATAAAGGAAGTACCAACATCCAATCTAGAAGAAAGATAGGCCTTGTATACCACTGGATGGATGCAACCAACTACATCATTACTAAAAAGTAGGCTAGGGCATAACCCCAAGCATGCCTCTCAGATACTCAAATGTATCCTTAGGCAAAAGCTTTGTAAATATGCCTGCTATCTGCTCCTTTGTGCTTATGTACTTCAATGTTACTTCTTTCTCAGCAACTTTCTCTCTTACAACATGATACTTAATCTCTATATGTTGTGTCTTAGAATGTAAAATAAGAATCTTAGACATACTAACTATACTGGTGTTGTCACAATGTATGAGAATAGGCTCAACAAACTTAATTCCAATATCCTTCAGCATCTGCTTCATCCAAATTATCTAGTTACAATTTTTTGTTGTTGCTACATACTTTGCTTCTACTATACTCTGTGAAATACAATTCTACTTCTTGCTTAGCCAAGAAACTAATCTTCCTCCAAGAAAAAAGGCTCCACCACTGGTGCTTTTCTTATTATCAATACTACCTCCCCAATCAGCATCTATATATGCACATAGGGTAAAATCATTAGATTTTTCATACCACAATCCATAGTCCATTGTGCCTCTTAAATATCTTAGTATCCTCTTTATTGCTACATAGTGTGACTCTCTAGGTTCAGCTTGAAATCTTGCTACCATTCCAACTGAATGTTCTATATCAAGTCTTGTATGTGTTAAATACTGCAATCCTCCAATCATGGATCTGTATTTCTTCTACTCAACTGTCGGTGTTTCATCTTTGCTAGATTGTTTATGTCCTATAACCATAGGTGTTCCAACTAGTTTACTATTCTCCATTCCAAATCTTTTCAGAAAATCATTCAAGTACTTTATCTAACTTAAAAGGATACCATCACTGTTTTGTGTTATCTATAATTGCAAAAAGTATTTCATCTCACCAATCATACTCATTTCAAATTCAGTCTTCATTTCATCAGCAAATTTGTCACTAGCTTCATCTTCTCCTCCAAAGATAATGTCATCAACACAAATAACTATAATTAATAAACCATTTACAATTTGTTTTGTGTACAGATTGTTTTCTATTGTTCCTTTAGTAAATCTCAATTTTAACAAATACTTAACTAGTCTAGCATTCCAAGTTCTAGGTGCTTGCTTTAGTCCATATAGTGCTTTCTTCAGTTTACATACCATGTCTCCTTGAGTCAAAGGAAAACCTTCAGGCTACTTAATGTAGACTTCTTCTTCCAACTCACCATTCAGAAATGTGGACTTCACATCCATCTGATACACTTTGAATTTCTTAAAATTTGCATAGGCCAAGAACATTCTTACTACTTCAATTCTTGCCACAGGTGCAAAATTTTCTTCATAGTCAATTCCTTCTTCCTTTGAGTATCCCTTACATACTAATCTTGCATTAGTTCTTACTAATTCTCCTTGTTCATTCATCTTGTTTCTGAATACCCATTTAGTTCCAATCACATTCTTGTCTTTAGGTCTAGGGACCAATTCCTATGTTTTGTTCTTTTCAATCTGATCTAGTTCTTCTTTCATAGAATTAATCCAATGTTCATCTTCACAGGCTTCACTAGTATATTTAGGTTCAATTTGAGAAATCAAACATAAATGTACCTTATTCTGAGATAGAATTCCTCTGTCCAAACTTCCAATAACTTGTTCAACAGGATGATGTCTCGATATATACCTATTTAGTGTCATAGTCTCAGATCTTGCTTCCACTGTAGATTCTTCTCTAGATTCCTCTCTAGTTTTTTCAGCATGACTTTCATTCAACAATTCACTGTCAGTCTCATAGAATAATTTAGTAGCTTCAATGTTAGGCTTAGCATGAGTTTCTTCATCAGATTCATAATCAAACATTCTTTCCTGAATTTTAAAATTCTCATCAACTTTAACATTTGCACTCTCAACAATAGTCTTAGTTCTCTTATTGTAACATCTATATGATTTTGTTTTCAAAGAATATCCAACAAAATACCTTCATCACTTCTAGGATCAAACTTTCCAATATCATCATCTCTCTTTATACAACATTTGCTTCCAAAAATTCTAAAATACTTAACTGACAGTGCATGTCCAAACCATAATTCATAAGGTGTCTTGTCTGTGTTTGCTTTGATTTGTACTCTATTCATTGTATAGACTGCTATATTCACTGCTTCTCTACAAAATGTCTTAGCCAAATCATTCTCAAATAACATAGCTCTTACTGCTTCAGTTACTGATCTATTTCTTCTTTCTGCAATACCATTTTGTTCAGGTGTTCTAGGGGCTGAAAACTGTCTCTTAATACCATTCACTTCACAAAAAATGTTAAACTCTCTAGAAGTAAATTCACCACCTCTATTAGATCTCAAACATTTAATCTTCATTCCAGATTCATTCTCAACTTTATTTTTAATGATCTTAAACTTATCAAATGCTTCAAATTTTCCTTTCAGAAATGCAATCCACATCATCATTGTAAAATCATCAACAAGAATCATAAAATACCTTTCTCCATAGAATCCTCTAGTCTTGGTAGGACCGCTCAAGTCTGTATGAACAATCTCCAACTTCTCTACCATTGTGAACTTCTTACTAGGAAATAAACTTCTCTTCTGCTTAGCCATCACACATTCTTTGCAAATCATGTTAGTAGGCTTCATAATTTTAGGCAAATCCCTTAGTACAATTGTAGTACTCACTTTCAAATTGTTATCAAATTTTATATGACAAAACCTTATATGCCATAACCAACTGTCATCAATCTTAGTAATCAAACATGTCATCTTAGTAGGATTCAACTGAAATACATTACCTCTAGTTCTAGATCCAGTTCCAATCAGATTTCCATCTTTATCCTTTATCACACAAGTTTTCTCAGTAAACCAAACTTGATATCCCTTATCAAATAACTATCCAACACTCAAAAGATTATGTTTCAATCCATCAATAAAGTAAAAATCATTAGTATTAGTCTTTCCATCAAGAGTAATTGATCCTATACCTTTAATCAAACAAGGTGCATTGTTACCAACTCTAACAACTCCTCCATCATAATTGTTAAACTTTATGAACTTCTTCATGTCACCAATCATCTGATGTGAACAACCACTATCTATAATCCAATCAGCTTTCTTTTAAACTTGGGAAAATAAGGCTTTTTCTTCCTTAATATCAGATTCAAGATTCTCTTCTTTAATTGCTACAAATCCTATTTCATCATTATTCTCAGTATCACTTTTACTCAAAGTTCTTTCTATCCTAGCTTCAAGATCTTCATCATTAGCATAATAACATTCCTTAGATCTTCTAGGCTTGAAATTGTTTCTATAATTTTTAACTCTCTTAGGAAACTTAGATGCAAAATGACCATATTCTTGACAAGTCAAACATTTAAAAATTTTCTTACTATTTGGTTCTCTTTTCACAAGCAAGGCAATACCTTCTTCAATCTTCTTGTCTTCTTCATTTCTAGATTTGTTGCTACTGGCATAATCTCCACTCACACTAGTACTTCTTGACAAATTAGGACAAATACTAAGACCACTCAATGTTGTCTCCATTCTAGGTAAGTCTCCTAATAATCTCAGGTCCATCTCTGCTGCTTCCAGTATTCCAAGAAGAGTTTCTCTTGTAAAGTTTTCTGTACAAGGTATAACTTGTTCAATCATCTATGTTGTCTGCCTAAATACAGGATTCAATGTCCTCATAATTTTCCATATCACTTCATTCTCTGTCTTTGTTCCTCCATAAGCTTTTATTCCTGCAACAATTTCTGACATTCTACCAATATAGCTTCTAATAGATTCATCATCCATCATTCTAATATCTTCAAATGCACAAATCCAATTATGTAATCTAGCTCTCTTTGCATGTTCATCACCTTCAAAAGTAGAGTGTAAAGCTTTTCAAATTTCATGAGATTTTTTCAAACATTTTACCGGACTATATTCATTCTTCGGAAGTGCTATCAAAAGTACTTCTCTTGAAAGTATTTTACACATAAATAGATCTACCTCATCTTTAGAACTCATTTCAAGACTGTCTTCTTCAATGATAGTCCTATCATTCTTTGTAATCAACCAATAACCTACTCCTAAACATAGTAGATGTGTCTTCATATTTTCTTTCTAGCTGTCAAAATTTACTCCATCAAACTTAGGGGTTTCTTTCCTAAAATTTTCCATGGATCTCCTTAACCTGTTAAACTTTTCTTTCAAGGAGCTGCTGCTCTGATACCAATTGTTAGAAAGTAAAGTCCACTAGGATAATTGAGAGGGGGGGGGGCGGGTGAATCAGTTATCAGATAATTATGATCTTTATCAAATTCAATATAATTTAACCATATAAGAAATATAATTACCAACCATAGAAAGATATTCATACACAATAACACAATAACACAAGAGATGTTGACTAGGGAACCTCTTGATCAAAGAGTAAACCCCGGTAGGAATGATGCCCACAAAAGATGCACTAATATGAATATTCCTTGTGAAAGGATGGAATCTATTAGGAGTCTTATGAAATACATTCAGTACATATGAATCCCTATTAGGAGATTTTGAATCCCTGTTAAAAGATTCTAACCCTGTTAGGAATTATAGAAGACAGAAGGACACAATGCCCAAACAACTTTAGGGTAAGATCACTGAACACACTATCCAAATGACCTTAAGATTATTCAATAGAATAATATGAAATATGTTACCTCCTCACTATGCCAAACCGCACTCACTGCTACACTAGATCTCAATTCCAGATCTTTGTACTTCGCATGTCGTGCTTTCACAACTTCATTAGCTCTTTTCTTCACCTCATGGTTACATTTGATTTCTCTCACAGTTATTTCACTTTTCTTATACATTTAAACAAGGAAAAACATTCCTTCCTTTATACCACACTCAAATAATTACAAATGAGTCGGCACACAAATACAAAATAAAAGTTTCCACATGCTACATCAAAATTACACAAAACTATCAGCTTCCAAATGCAATAACTCTTCACTCGTGTGACCTTGAAGTTTGTGCTATGAACCACATCACTATCAATGTGTCTCAAAATTTCCTTCTAACTGCACAAAACTAGATTCCATCCCGATTAGGAGATATAATCCGATTTTCACAAACCGCTACTCAGGAACACTGCCTGAATACTGCTTCCACCAAAAAAGCTCATAACTTTCATGAATAAAATAATTATTATCTGCACTCTTAACATAGACATATAACATATCAAGGAATATAACCTCAACATCACATAGCTCCAACTGCAATATCCCACATGCACTAATCCAAAAACTATCTGCTTCTCTGCTAGTCTCCAGAAGATCACTGTGTTGACATCAATGACAATCATAGTCATGAATGCAACAACTACTATAGAATGAATGCCAACATCCAGCATTCATTCCTAACACTATCAACACTTTCTGTACCATCTAACTTATTTTCATCTCTTTTTGTATTGATGGTTTGCTATTTTTTTTCTTTCTTGAAATGTTCTTAAAATGATGATGGCATATACAATTCACGATGGTAGTTAGGATGAATAGTTTGCATTTTCCTCAACTTCTCATATGTCAGTGGAGTAACTAAGGTGGTGTCATTAGAATCACTATCAATCTCTATCGTACTAATATGTGGTACAAAATCATCAAGTTCTACAAGGAATGCAGTAAGATCTGGAGGAATAGGATAGGGAAAGATATCCTCGTCAGAGTTGTCTTCTAGATTTGCAACTGTGGTAGTGTCTTCAGGTTCTTGTTGGCATTCTAGTTCTGGTATAAATTTGTTAATCCCTAAATGAAATGGGATCTTCTTGAAGCCTAGAAATGTGGTGTCCTTGGTTTGGCAACCTATGGCTTCAAATGGTTCAAGTAAGTCATTTTCATTCACCCCTATAGGGCCACTCCCTTTATAGCCAAAGAATTTCATGATTTTGAAGGTTTCATTATATGGTTCTTGTTCTAAGTCATGAGCTAGAGTGATCATTTTAGATGTGTCCTTTCCTTTATAAACCCAAGTTGTAATAGCCCTATCCTCATCCTCATCTTCTAGTGGTGTTGTGGCCTATACAAAGGCACCATCATAGACTATTTGAGGATAAATGTCAGAATATTTAGTGCTCTTAGAGGGTCTCCCATAAGAACGTGAAGATAGAGGAAGAGTTGCTAATGACAACACAAGTTCAATTTGATAGCCCCCATGCCTGTATCTTTGAGCTTTAGAGTCTGTTCCATCTCTTTGAGTTTGGCATTGAAGAACTCAATAGACTCTTTGTTGGTTGGGACAAAGTTGTGAGTAGATTGTGTGAGTGTATTGCAAGAATATCCCATATTGGCAGGTATTGTTACTTCTGCTCCATAGAATGGGAACTTTATACATTGATGATATGTGGATGGAACTTCCTGCATTTCATGAATCCATGGTCTTCCCAACAATATATTGTATGCAAGGGGAATGTCTAGAACTTGATAGATGACATCCCTCTCAATAGGTCCACCTCAAATTGGTAGCACAATCAAACCTTTGGATTTTCGTTCCTCTTCATCATATGCCTTGATGGTGATTTTCTTGTGGGCATCTATGCAGTCTTCATCATAGCCTAATTGGGTGAGTAGGTTAGTAGAGAAAATATTAAGGCTAGCACCATTATCAATGAGGACATACTAGATGCGCTTTGGGCCTATCATGACTTTAATATGTAGAGGGGCATTGTATGGATGGCTCAGTGAATGGTCATCTTCTTTGGAGAAAGATAGATAATGGGGTGAGGTCGAGTGACCCACCATGGATTGAAACTGGTCAAGATCTAGATCTTTTGGGATATTTGCCTCAGTGAGGGCTTTATCAAGAATCTACCTATGAGCAGGCTAGATCTTCAACAACTCAAAGATAGTGATCTGAGCATTGGCATGGTACAACTAGTCTAGGATGTTGTAATTAATAGTTCTAGGTGGGGGGGGGAAATTTTGAGTTCTTGTTGGCGGGGCCAATAAAAGCTTTATCCATAGGTTGTTTCGGTGAGGATGTAGAAGGCTCGGGACCCTTAAGAACAATCTTTGCACAAGATTGGGTAGCAACGTTTGCACAAACTTGAGATTGTTCTAGTTTGGAAGAATTAGACACAAGGCCTCATAGGACAAATGGATTCTTAGGTCTAGGAGCATCCTCACTCCCCTTGATGGTGACCACATCACAATATTTGACCTTAATAGGTTCAACCATATTTATGACATTGTCATTGGTACTATATGTGTAGTTGACCTTAGTGTTGGCATTCTTGGTCTTAGAAAATTTGCCCTTCTCGTGAGGAGGAAAGGGGTCTTTGAATGTCTGATGATCTAAGTTCTTGTTATGACTGCCCACAACAATATCACCATTGTTGATAAAATCTTGGATCTTATGTCTAAGTTGAATGCAACTGGAAGTTTTATGACCCTTGTTTTGATGGTAATCATAGTATGCAGATTCATTTCACCAAGCAGGTCATGGTTGTGGATCATAAGGATGCAAATTTTTGAATGGAGTAAGTATTTGGTTTTGCAAGAGAGTCTTGTACACCATATCAAGGGGTTCTCCTAAGGAAGTGAAATCACATTTGGGTCGATGGTCCCAAGGTTTGTTTCTGGAAAATCTCAAAGGTCGTTGAGTATTTGTTGTAGCCTTTTTAGTGGCTTTCACTTCCTACATACTGGAGGTAAGGTTGAAAATAGCCTTCGAAGGTTTTGGGGTCACATTTTCAACAACTCCATCATTCACAACATCTTGATTTTTGTTGAAAATCTTAGCTTTGTCTTTGCTTGAGGAGGAAGATCCCTATTTGTTATCCTTGTGCAAAGTCAACTCTCCTTTCTTGACCATGAAATATTCTATTCTCATAGCTTGTTTAATCATATTATTGTAATTTAGGGAGCCTTGCAGTTGTACTTGATACCCAAAATCAGGGACAAGATTGTCCAAAAAGATGTTGAGCTTTTCAAATTTAGGTATTTTACGAGGATATTTTGTACATAGTTGTCTCCATCTGTAGAGAAATGCCAAGAAAGGTTCCCCTTTTTGTTGTTTCATATTAAAAAGATCTTGAATATTAACTGGATGATGGATATTGTGTCAATAGTGCAGGAGGAACAAATTGGCAATCTTATAAAAAAACTTGATGCTAGTGGGTAGTCGAGAGAACCACTCCATAGTAGATCCACCAAAGTTACGTGGAAAGAGATGCATGATGTAAGTCTGGTCATGTATAAACTCCATAGATAGAGCACCAAACTCTCTTAAGTGATCTTGGGGATCAGAAGTTCCCAAATATTTATCATATTTGGGAAGTTCTATGCCTTTGGGAAAAGGAGGCATGCAAAGACTTTTATCAAATGGGAAAGGATAAATATTTTCTAGAGTGAACTATTGTGCTAGTTTATCCTTATCTTTCACAAGTTGACTACTTTGGTCTTGCATGTCTCAAACTAACTTCTATAGTTTAGCAGTCTCAGTCTCCTCTTCTTTGACTACAAGTGTCTCTACTTTGTAGTCTGGAAGTAACTTGGCCCCTTGTTTGGCCAATTCGAGAAAGTATTTCTCCTTTTCTATAAGGAGAATTTACATCATCTTGAGGAGACTTTTATTGGCTTTTGCGACATCTATGTCATTTTGGGTTATCTCCTCATTGTCATTACCAAGAATTTCAAAAATGATTTTGGATTGATATAGATGTTGGTCATTTTGAGATTGATTGTGACCTTTGTTGTATTCACCCTCTTGGTATTGATTTTTCATCTTGTCAATGCGTGAGTCTGCAATGTGTACAGACTTAGTACGAGTGTGTGTAGTATGCCAAGGGGTCATGGCTAAGGTAACCTTTTTTGTGTCAACAGGGTCAGGTTCAGATGGGTACCCTTCAAAGTTTTGCTGGTCTTGAAATAATGGGTTATGTTGTTCTTGAAACAATAAGTCAGGCTAGTTTTAAAACAATGAATTATAATGCTCCTAGAACACTAGATTCTAATTTAGACTGATGTCTATGCGAAACAAATGTATGACACTAGGTTGACTTATAGGAGATGACGATTGGGATGGACTCTCTTTTGATGCACCTAGTGAGTAGGAACATGAGGATCCCTCATAGCACTCAGATTGCGTGATAGGTTTAGAATGACCTCTTCCTTGATTATGAGATCTATGTCTACCTTATCCTGTACCACATAAGGGGAATGTGTTGCCACTTCTTATTGTAATAGTCATAGACAAATATTTAGTAACGAGAGAGGACTTAGGATTATGCTCAGAACTCTATCTCTAGGATAGCAAAAAAAAGTGATAAAAGTGAGATGCACCCGGCATGAATCATCGACAGTAAGGCTAGAATAGCCAAGATGTGACTATCACATTGCAAGGTACAAGAGCATAGTGGGAAAGTATAGATAGCAGAGAGATAATAGGAGTTTAAGTAGTAATTTCTTTGTTCTTAGCCTGAGACATCCAGTTTTAGGCAGTGGACAATAGGAGAACAGGCAGACTGACCCCAGACAAGAACTAGATCAGACATAAAATTAATCAACTGATAGGAATAAGTTCATTGTTTTGAAAATTAGGAGATAGTCTCACATGAAGAAGTGTAGTCTGGTGTGAGGAAATACTAAATGGCACATGAAGATGTGCTATCTTGCACAAGGAAATGAATAGGAAACTAAAATCTCGCACAGGAAAAGACCAAAGTTTGACGGTTTGACACAATTTTTGAGACAGAATCTGATTTTGAGACATAGCATGAGCTGTTCTCTGGCAGAATGTCCAATTTTTGGACTGATTTATAATAGTTTTGAATCAGAAAATCTCAGTTTTGAATCAGCAAATCTCAATTTTGAATCAGCAAATATCAGTTTGAATATTTGAAATCAATCATTTACAAGCATAGAGTTTGGACTTAATAAGCAATCAGCTGTCGAAAATAGTTCCACTCAGGACAAAGCAACTTGGAAGAATCATGGGATTCTTGACAAGTTTGATCATGTTGGACAGTTTAAGACTCAAAATAAACACTCAGTTATCCCTACAAAAAAAAATGGTAGAGAAGACAAAATTCATGCCTCACAACTTTTGTGCATGCATTTACCTCACACAGCTGTGTCACCCCCTAGAGGGCACCCATGTTTTTGGTGTTTCCAAGGACTCAATAATATATGTTCAAAGGTTACCCTAGAAGAGGGGACCATTGTCACATACCACCTTCAAATGTCTAGGTGCATGCCTATGGTGAGAATCTAGGGGAGAGATTCTTCCCCCTCCCTACACAAAGATTATGTCCCCTTTCGAAGGTGAACTGGGTAGGCAACTAACTAAGACAGTGTTTAATAGGCTTCCATTCACACTAACCTTTGATACCTTTGATATAGGGCTAGGGCCTCTCAGCCACACCGACACCTAAAATTTATGCACCCCCACAAGTAGGGCTAGGAGTGGTGCCACTCAGTACAATAGATAGAGGTTTCTCAAGATGATAGTCATGGATCAAGAGAAAGAAGTTAACATGGATTTGGAATCTTTAGACTCAACAAAGCTACTTTATTATAGTGAGGTGGAATCGACAAAAAATGGTGTGTACTCACTTGGGTCATCCACAGAGGTTCAACTTACGACAAGCCCTCTAAAGGTGACATGGACTTGGCTTGGATTAAAGGGTTGCAATTTTTTATTATCTCAAAGAGAGAAGAGCATAATCCCCTACCTCTTCACCTTACCCTGACACACCAAACATGTCTATCACTAAGCTAACTCCTCCTCAGCCAATCCAAAAGCTTTTGGGTTTTTGATTCTCTCAAAGAGAGAAGACCATAATCCCTTAACAAATGGACATGCTAAAGATTTGTTACCCTTCCTTTCTTCCCTAAGTATCTATCATGCTAGCAAAATCTGGGTCTCAAATTCATCCATGGACATCACTTCCATGTAATGAAGAGCCTCTTACCCTATCCTGCTATCAAGACCCTTAAGAAATCTTCACAAGGCCCTATTTGAACTATGTGAATAAAGCAGTAAATAGACATAATGCTATTAAACAGCTTTGTCAAGCTACTTTGCTAAACGTCAAGAAAGAAAACCATCAGTAAGTATGCATAGTTTTGTTTATAAAGCCTTCATCAAATGTCCTATAGCCCACTATTATGCTATATCAAAAAAATAGAGGCATGAAAAATCATAGAAAATAGTAAATGACAGAAAATAGCAACAAGAAAGTACAAAGATTGAAAACTTTTAAAACTCTTATGTCAAAATTTGTACGAGGAAGTGCACAGTCCCACATGTGAACACACCTTTTTCATGTGAGTAAATGTCACAACCAAAAAAACTTCACACGATACAGTGATAATCTTTGTGCAAGATTTTGTACCAAGGATGTACGGATGTACAGACAGAGTGCAAAATTTTAAGAAAAAATTAAGAATTAATGAGGCCAGAAATTAATTTTCTGCCCCATGGTGGGCACCAAAATGTTTATAGCTAAATGTTGAGCTCTTATTCAGCTATAGACTTCAACATATTCATTATTCATCAACCACATAAAAAAATGAATATGAAATTACTCATTTCGCACGTCTGTATGATTTGACCTGTTGCCTTCTATCTAGGTAGGGTTTTGAGTAACTCTTAGAATTGAGAGTCCAACAACCATAGACTAGTCTAGAATGAAGGATTTATGCTAAGATGAAATTAAGATTTATGCTAAAATGAGAGTGCAATATTAATCTAAAAAATTGTAAGAAAATTAGCATGAATCTAATAATAAAAGCAACTAAATTAAAAACAAATGCGTCATTATTCTAAGAAATGAGCACTATTTTAATATGGAAGATGATAATAGATTTTGAATGTAAAAGTATGAGTGAACAATTCACCAGAGTTTTGATACTCAAAAATTACCTCCTCAAATGAGGAATGAGAGGGTTCTATTATAGAAAAGCAAGGTGGAGATTGAAGAGTTTCTTGCAAAGAAATGGTGAAGCATTTGGAGAGAATATTTAATTAAATAAATGAAATATGGCCTCATGGGTGACTTTTCCAATTGTTTGAATAATTAAATTCAAATGAGGATATCCATATAAAGAACTAAATATTATTTAATTACTTTTGATGTGTTTTAGCTAAAAGGGGTGGAATTAATTTAATTAAAGTGGTAGGACTTTGTAATTAAATTAATTGATCATAGGTTTTATTTAGCTAATAAATATTTTTATTTAGGAATTAAATATAGCATGTGATTAACACAAATATAAGGTTTTATGCATTTGACACTAAGTCGAGTCAAGTCAATTACAAGACAAAATTGCCTAGTACAAAAGGACTTTTAAGATGTAGAAACCTGAGGGAATGAGACTAAATGCAACAAAATTGGTTAGGATTACAAGATGCCAATTTTGGGGTATTACATCGAGCATAAACATCAAACTGAACTAATAAGAGGATATAGCTACCGAGCTAAAGAAAATGTGCTACCAAGTATAGTAGGCTGACAGCAAGTGAGTTTTTAATTACATTCAATCTGGACGCCAAATAGAAAATGGTTTATAAATCTCAAGGACATCATATAATAGAACATTGGAGATTGAAACATAATGATTGCACATAATTCCAAGGAGAGATTTGTCAATGATAATAAAGTATGAAATATGCATTGGAAGAGTAACCAATGCTAGTACCACCTGAACAAATGATTCTAGAACCCCTGACACCACTTATATTATTGTATATAACTAGATCAAAATGTAAATAACAGAAAGAGATAGAGTGGTAGGAATGCAATAGGAGATTTCATGTGTGAAGAATATTACTGAGAAGGTGATGAGCAGAGAAGACACCAAGTCAAGAGCAGTGAAGAACAAATGGAGATTGTGATTTAGAAGTGAATCTACTGAGTACTGAATTGTTAGTGTTAAATATCCCTAGTATGAGGTAATGATTTATTGAGCATAAAGTGTCTAATAAGAATATAACTGATGCAACTTTGAAAGACAAGTTATGGTTACTGATTAGAGGGTAATCATAATGGTAAAGCCTCTTAACTGAGAGGATCCTAGAAAATCTTATTTTGTAAATCCTCTAACCAAGTGCAGTTCTTAGATTAAAATTGTAAAATCATTTCATAAGGTACACTTAATAGCTTGAAGAATCTTAACTGGGTTAATACTCTTAACGGGGTAAGCTATTAGAATTATCTAACATTGTAGCTCTAACCAAGAAAACATTATAATATGGTAGTGAAGTGTTCTGGGTGCATCCCCACCACAATTTTTATCCTCTAACAATGATTTCTACGATACTAAATATATTTTTTATTTGTTATTTGTTGAATGTTTTATATATGCTTCATGTGATGTGTTGAAATGTTAGGGAATCAGTAAATGATTAAGAAGGAAAGTTTATTTTTTTTTAAAGTACTCTATAATACTTATTCACCCATCACCACTTAGTACTCACCTTCGCATACTTAGTCCAACAAAAACATCCTTGTAGGATGATTATTTTATTAATAACCCATCTACACCTATTGTTGAGCTTTAGAGTTTAGAGTTGTTTCATTAAAATACTCCAATTACTCTTTACAACATGAGTACTTATGTCTTTCAGATTAAGTTCACCAGGGTCATTCCTATTTGACATTCCATCATTATTTATAGCGTCCCACATTGTCAATCTTGAGGATACTATTGAGGGTCCAATGAAACTCACTTTAGTGATAACTCTAGTAGAGTTAATTGATCTTCTTATGATCTTATGGATGCATTTTAAACCCTATTATTCTCTTTTTACTTATATTTTCTTCTAGTATGGAAATACTAGATTCTCATTGGCCTAGTTATCACCATCTTTGAATTGGTACTAGAGCATGTTGTAGAATTTTATTATGCAGGTAGAAAATTCAAATAAGTAGTTATCTCTAGATGGTTGATGGAAAGTATTTACCTTTTTTTCTTCATCTTTTACAAGAGACAACTATAATTGCTTGAATGTTAAAAAGAAGACTCTTTTATTATCCCAAGATCTCTAGGATTTTATTGAAGTAGGATACAAAGATCTTGTAGATCCACATACTTTGAATGCATCAACAACATAAGAAAAGACACATATAAAAGAAGATGAAAAAAACATCAAAAGAAGGACAAAAAAAACTTTTTCTTCATTCAATTTGGACTGGATGATTTAGTTTTCCGTCAAAATGGTAGTATAAAAAAATCAAAGGATGCATGAGAGACTCTAAAAATTGCACGTCAAGGTACAAAAAGTTCAATTCATAGGACATACAACTTTTTGAAGAGAAATTTTAGAAAGAAGAAATATGACTCTATTAATAATTTATTACCAAGTTCAAGGTATTTTGAATCAACGTAAGACTCAAAGACAAAATATAATAGAATAAGAAATTATAGAAAATATTTTGAGATGTCTCTCTCCTAGAAATTTGATCTAGTGGTGATAGCCATTAAAGAATGTAAGATTATAGATCTATTTTCAAAGTTACAATTTTAATTCTTTGTTTTTAATCTCATGAGAAGCATATGAAGTGTTTAATATAGAAACTTTGGTGTAAGATTTTCGGTCTTGTGTGAATTTAGTAGAAAAATATAAATGCCATCCCTCTAATAATCATAAATATCAAGGTGAAACTTATTCTAACAGAAGAGGATGAGGTAGAGGGAGAAAAAGAGGAAGAGGAAAAAGTTATGTAGATCAAAGGAGTATCTAATATAGATATTGTGAAAGGTATGGTCACTATGAATCAGAGTAGAGAAATAAAAAATATTACTTGAATAGTTTAAGATTCAACTACATCGAGTCTATTGGCATAATGGTCAGTGCTCCCCTCAGGATTTGTGACATAGCTTAACTGCCTCCTATGTCTTCTATAAGTCTAGTGGTTGTATCAAGCATTAACATGTTGATCTTTTGGTGCAACGACAACTACTACTTGTAACAAGTGGTATCAGAGCTTGGTCATAGGTTTGAATACCCTCGGGTAGTGCTGAGAGGGAGATTGTTGGTATAATGGTCAGTGCTCCCCTTGAGATTCCTGACATGGCTTAACCACCTCCTGTGTCTTCTATAAGTCTAGTAGTTGTATCAGGCATTAGCAGGTTGATCTTTTGGTGCAATGACAACTACTACTTGTAACACAGTCTTCAATTGATTCAGAAAAATCTACATTATTTGTTTGCAATTCAGTAAAAGAAAACCAAGGAAAATGTTTTATTTTAGGATAGTGGGTACTCCAATCAAATGATAGGTTGATTTGATAATTATGTTTAATTACATGATTCAATAAGGATTTTATTTATGTTCGAAGATTATAAGGAAATTTTTTTCATGGGAGAACATACCTTAGCAGTTTAGAATGGGCAAGGAGAAACTACCCATATTCATAATAATTTTTTTGTACCAAAGTTACACTATAGTATTTTAGTTATTGGGTGGCTTCTAGACAAAACTAATCGTAGTGTTTGAAGATGCCTACTAAAAATATTTGATAAATCCAAAAATCATTATCTTGTAGTAAAGAATTGTATGACTAGAAATTATTTATTTCCTCTCACATTAGTTCCTAGTAAGTTTCATGCACCCAAATCAACCATAGATAATTCACAGTTATGGAATCAACGATATGATCATCTGTATTTTCAAGGGCTAACATTATTGAATAAGATGAATATGATGAGAGGCCTTCTTGAAATCAAAGAAGGAAAGAGTTGATCTAGTGTTCACACTTGAAAAACATCATCAAGATAGATCTTTTTGGTGAACAAATCTTGTAGAGTAAAATCTCCTCTAGAGCTTGTGCATGATAATATTTCTAGTGACATGCAAGTGGAATAATTGGATTAGAACATTTATACTTTGAATTTCATTCATTATTTCTCTCACCAAACTGAGGTTTAATTTCTTAACTAGAAATATGATTCCTTTGAATACTTAAATAATTTTAAAGCATTGATTGAAAAGAAAAGCATGTCTCCTTTGAAAATACTTAGAACAATAGAGGGGAGAGTTTTATTTTAATGATGTTTCTATTTTTTGGTATAAAGAATAACATAAAGAGACCTTACTACCATATATACACCTCACTAGAATGATATTGTTGAAAGAAATAACCATACAGGTATGACAATGACACGAAGTATGATGCAAATGAAAAATCTTCCAAATAAATTTTTGGGAGAATTGGTTCCCACTTTACTGCATATATTCTCAATAGTATTCCCACAAAATAAGTTCTTAAAATTACTCAAAAGGAATCCTAGAGTGTTCAAAATCCTTCTATGGTTCATCTTCAAGTCTTTGGTTTCTCGACATATGTGCATGTTCTAGTTTAAAAATAGAAAAAATTAGATGTCAAATCCCAATGTTGTATGTTTGTGGGATATTCTACTATAAGTATTGTAGATGCTATAATATTGACACAAAGAAATATATTATTAGTTGGTATATGATTTTTCATGAAAGGGGTGTTACAAGTAGAGGTTGTCTTTGCACCAAAAGTTTGACCTATTAATGCCTGATACAACTACTAGACTTATAGAAGACACATGAGAGTGTTAAACCATATCATGAATCCTAAAGGGGGATGATGGTGATTAGTCCAACAATACCCCCCTCAACATCACCTGAGGGGATTGAAACATATGACCTGACTCTAATACCACTTGTGACAAGTAGAAAATGTATTTAAACCAAAAGATTGCCATATTAATGCCTGATACAACCACTAGACTTATAAAAGATACGAGAGGTTGTTAAACTAGGTCACAAATCTCTAAGGGGGAAATTGGTGGTCAATTCAAAAGGGGAATAATGGTAGTAGAACTATTTTGTGCAGAAAAATCTATTCATAATCATCGACGTGGAAGACAATTGTGCTCCTCATCTCGTCGAAACCTAAATTGGAACTTTGAGCTCTCGTTATAGTCCTCAACGTTTACCCAATTATTATAGTAGCACAAACTCATATGAAGATTCATCCCCTCCATCACCTCCAACATCAATTCTAAGAAAGGTACAGATTTTGGTTGATATTTATAACAGGAGTGCAAATATAAATCTAGTTGTTTTAATTGTTCTTTGCTCAGTACATTTAAAGTTGAACCCTCTTTGTATGAAGAAGTAATAAAATAATTAGTAAATGCTATGAATGATGAGATGAATTCCACTCATAAGAATAATACTTGGTAGTTAGTTCAACTTCACAAAGAAAAGAAGGTGCAATTAGTGTAAAATGGATATATGAAGCCAAATATCAGGTAGATGATTTAGTGGAATGACATAAGGCGAGGTTGGTACCCTAGAGATTTTCCCAAACTCCTATAGTATTCATAGGATACCCTTTATAGATTGAAGCAAGTTCCTTTTACCTAGTATTAGAGGATTAACAACTTTTTTTTATGAAGAATTCTACAAAAGACATTTAGAGCCCACATTGTATGTCCAATGTATTGGTAATGGTAGTCTCATAGTATGCATTTTTGTTGGTGATGTTATCTATATAATTAACAATAAATCTCTCATAGAGAAGTTTCATGCATAAATGAAATAAAAATTATGAATGTTAGATCTTGGATTGATGCACTATTTTCTTGTTATGGAGGTACAATGATCATAAGAAGATATATATGTTTCTCAAACAAAATACCTTGTTGATTTATTGAAGAAATTTAGAATAGTGGTAGGAAAAGAAGTTGCAACCTGCATAGAACTTGGTGAGAAACTAATTAAGTACATGTAAAGGTTAATGCTACTTTACATAGAATTGTCATTCTAATATACTTAACAACTATTAGACCTATTATTATGCATGTTGTGAGCCTTGTTTCTCGATTCTTGTAGGATCCTCATGAGTTTCATTGGCATGTTGCTAAAAGAATTCTAAGTTATGCAAGTGTTACATACAATATTGGCATTCATTACTCTCCCGCTAAAAACTTTCAGCTGATTTGTTACACAGATTTTAATTGGGCTGGTTAGTAGATGATAGAAAATCTATCTCTGGTTATGTGTTTTTATTTGGTTCTAGAGTTATCTCTTGGAGTAGTAGGAAATAACTAACAATGACTCTTTCTTCAATAAAAGAGGAATACATGGGAACTACGTCATCAAGTTCTCAAGTAGTAAGAATCAGATGGATATTGACAGATCTTCATTTGGTTTAGGAACATCCAACCACCATCTATGGTGATAACAATAGCACTATTCTCATGATAAATAATTTTGTGTTTCCTGTCAAAATGTAAAACATAAAAATCTAACATCATTACATTGATGACTTGGTCCAAGATGGGCTAGTGGAGTTACAATTTTGTCCGTCTAGACAATTTTATGAACAAGTTATAGATATCGTTACAAAAACTCTTCCAACTACAAGTCTTATTGTCTCTAGAAATTAGTTACGACTTACCTCCATTGATCATTCAGGGGGAGATTGAAGATGTGAATAAATCTCTCTTTTTTTTTTTTGAGTTTTAAAAAAATAGCAGCTTGCATACTACTAAGATAAGGTTTGTATATTTTATTTTTAATTTTTTTTTCTTTCTATCCAAAAATTAATTGTCTTTAAAGAAAATCCTTGTACTTCATTCAAGTAATTTAAGTTATTCAAGTTAATTTTCTGTGTAATCTTTTATTTATGTGTGATTTTTCAAATTATAACCACTCTTCAACTAGAATAGAGATATGCTTCATTTTCAAGGCATTGTGTCACTTTGTCTTTGTAAATCTTCTACCCCACTTTACCATCCCACTATTGAATGCACTGCATAACTCTATATGCAATTCTTCAATAAATGAAGTATAATCATGATAGTCTACGTGGGTTTTTGTGGGTTCTAAAGACTAGGATGATATGGGCAAATATATGTATGGAAATAGAAAATGAAGCATTAAAAATAGAGTTAATATTACAAAACACTAGAGTGCATAGATTTGACCAGGGACTTTGCAAATGAGCAAGAGCTACTTTAAATATCTCACCATCTAATCTTCCGTCTATCATGCTATCATGATATGGAATATTAAGACGTCTTAGACATAGCTTTTATATGGAGAATAGCTTGAGCTCCTTTTTTGTCACATAGTACTATCTGTCTCGAATTTGTGTCATAGATAGTGAAGCTATTGTTGTGGATTGCATCTGCCATTAATGTTAATTCATCAACTAATAAGACCATAAACTACGACTGATCATCATTATTATTATATTCTACAGAGCAAACACGCAATGATCATTGGTATTTTATTTTTAACAAAGTACTTTTTGAAATGCGTCTTTTTCAGTGAAAGGATACTGGATGGGGCGCCGCACCATGCCTCGCGACCTTCCAGGACTGCATAAAACCACTACAAAAGGACCCCAAAAATTCAAACGTTGATTGTCACATTCATTCAGCTTATTATCCGAATATCAGCAGTTAATTTTTTTCCTGTTTAAAGTCACCAAGTAACAAATACAATATGCCCCGGGCATGTCCAAGACATGAGAGGCAGAGAACACATGAAAGGCCGAGAAGACGCGAAAGAACGAGACTTCTAGGGCTTACGTGGTCGCAAGAACGATACCGCAGATTAGACATGATTCGTGGTATACATGACAGTAGAGATGTAGAATCTCGTACTTCTGTTGAAATAGCCCAAATAAGAAGAGAGCGAGAGATGATTTCAAGAGTTCGAAGAGCACAAGAATCCATTAGATCTTCAAGGGTCACTTCTCTTACCGAGGATAGTTTAATTACACCCTTTGAACACGTGTATCAGAGGAGACGATATCGAAACACTAATACAGAATTTCGTAGATTTGCAACAACGCAGCTTGAAGTGGTGAGTGAAGAAATGAGGAGGGAGGCGAGAGAGTTGATGGGTGCCTTTGATACCGTAAATGTAACTGTTGGTCATACTAATGAAGTTCCAGTCTGTGTCATTTGTCTGACTGAATATCAGGTGGGAGAAAATGTCTCCCAAATGCCATGTCACAAGAATCATATTTTCCACCCGGCCTGTCTTCTGGAATGGTTAGAAAGGAAGAAAAGCTGTCCACTCTGTAAAACGCTTGTGTCTTATCCATATCACCAAGCATTGCCAACACCACATTGAATTTTGCGTTTGTAGAATTGCATTTAAAGATTCAACTAGTTACTAATGTTCTTACAATTATTTCCCTCTCGTCCCTCGAATAATGTTTCATCCATTGCATCAAGTTCGAACATTGTAGTCCTGCAAAACAGTTTTAATATATGTCTAAAACTAATATGAAAATAAGATTAATATTACATTAAAAAAAATCCATACCAAATAACTAAAGCTTGGGTGTTATTTATGAGACAAAGTATCATTGCAATAGATCATACCATAAGTGTTGAATTTCATTATACTACCGCTTGCATAGAAAGAGATGCAAGAGTAACGTTGATAGGAAAATATATAAACATTGTATAATATATAATTTAAAAATATAAAGATAGACATTCATCCTAAAGCTATATCTGAGAATAAAATGGTTTAAGGTAAACACAGGCACTAACAAACTGGATTATCACATTCTGATAAAGCTTAAAATAATTAAAATACAATGAAAATTGTGACAATAAGGTTTCTTTAGCGATCTAATTATTGTTTATTTAAATTTTATTTTATTTTTTACATTTTCACATCAACTTACATTTGGGGAATAAAGAGACGTAAATACTCATGGTATCTATATATCCATTTAATCTCTTGGTATGACATAAATTTAATCTTTTTTGTCATGTTTATGATTGAATTATATTTTTTTCTTACAATAACCCTAATCTAACTCCAATTGTAATTAAACATTGCATCTAGCAATAGATATGAGATTACATTCAGTATCACAATAATATCTACCTATTTAGCATAAAAAATATGAATAGTCTTGTCATCAATAGTTGCTCAGAAGCCACTAAATCATCTTTCATGTTAAGATTTTAGACTTAACAAGCTTCTCCAAAGTGTTTATCCCAACTCACACTTAGTTTAGTATTCAAATGTCCAAAATAATTTAAGCCTAATTTTCGATCATAGAACATGAGTAATTGATTTGGTATATAGATTAATTTGAAAGTGCACTTTCAACCTCCAATGATTTTACAATATGAAGTTAAGTGAAAACTTTGCACAACAAAATCTTTTTTATTTATCAATGTTTACATCACATTTCTCAATAATATCAATTAATGACAAATCATTGTACTCCACCACTCACAATCTCAACATTAAAACTAAATTTAAATACATATATTTTATTTATCAATATTATCAACCACGATTTACTAAATCTATAATAGTTTTATTTTATTTTATATTATTTACTAAAATTTTGAATTGTCATATAACAAATCTATTATTATAATTTTATCAATAAATCAAGTAAGCCTAATTATATACCATAGAATTCCAATGATTAATTCTAAAATGTAATGTCTACCTATTGTAGTTATACATTTGTGAACAATGATCTTAAAATAGCTCAATAATAGAAATAGATACATTAAAGTGCACTTATTTTATTTACCACTATTAACACAAAGATTCACTAAATCTATACACTAAGATTGATGCAGGAGCATCCTGGGTGTAAGAGCAATCTTGCATCACCTAAAAATATTTCTATTTTTTTATCCAATAATGGCTATCTTGTGTAGAGCTGCTTTTTATGGGAACTTGCTATTTTTAGTAAGTTGGTCATAAAATAACGGAATGTTCTAATTTCACATGTGGAGGTTCATCTCAGTCATATTAGCCTGTCAGTTAGTTTCATTGACAAATCAAGTCTAGCTTTGTAGATATTGAAGATTTTCAGTATTGGCAGCAGGGTACAGAAACTTTGAACTCAGTTTTGAAGGCTTTAGAGGCTCCGGATGAGGACAAAAATTTGAGTGATGGGCGCTTGCACAAATCAACCTTGTAGAGCGCTTCATGGTCTTTCTAAATTGGGGTTATAATAGTCAATCAAAGCAACTAGCAATGACTTATGGTCTTCAGAAGTTGGGTCACCTAAAATGGCAGAAAATAATTTCCCTTCAAAATTTATGTTCGGGTTTCAAAAGTTATTTTGAGCTGACTTTGATGTAATAAATTGTAAAATAAAATAATTCTAAGTTTGGTCAGCCCTTTGGGCTAAATTTCTAGAACCTTCTCAGGCGATGGAAATTGCCTATATAAAGAAAGCCTGTAGTGTTGTCTTAGGTAGTTTTGGGTAGATCTGGGTAATGATTCAAGGCTTTGTCCTACAGAAAATTGTAAGCGGAATGCCCATGTGGCTTTGCATATTGTAATTCTAAAATTTGAAATTCCACACTTCTAGAGATAATAAGAAGCCCATTTTCTGCTCTTGCAAATTGTTGTTATTTCTCTATTTCTGTTATTCATTTGTGGTATTAAGGGGAGCACCCTTCATCAAGTGGTATTAGAGCAAGAGTTCCTAAGTGTGTAAACAAATCACCGACTGTGAGGCAGTTTGCACCAAGACCATGGGTTAGGGTTTATGTGTAAACAGATCACCGACTATGAGGCAATTTGCACCAGGACCGTGGGTTAGGATTTTTGTGTAAATAGATCACTGATTGTGAGGCAATTGGCATCAGAACCATGGTTAGGGTTTCAGCAATACGCATGAAAATGCCTCCACAAAGAGAATGTGGCGGAAGAGCTGGTGCTGTGACACTTGAAGTTATAGAGCTACAAAGACAAGTGCAAGCATTACAATAAGAGATTCACAGAGGAATGAATCTTAATGTCAAAGATGAAAGCGAGGATGAAGATGAAGAAGAATATCAAGGAGAAGTCAAAATTGTGAACCAGGAGGAAGAAAGACTTTTCTGGGGCATTTCCAAGATTCGAAAAAGGACCTAAGATTGAGGTTCCTACATTTTTTGAAAATCTTAACCCAGAAGAATTGATCAACTGGATCAATGAATGTGAGGAATATTTTGTGTATGAAGATGTTAAGGATCCTAATAGGGTCAAATTTGTGAAGGCCAGACTAAAAGGTCATGCGAAAATCTGGTGGCAAGAGATTCAATTAGAGTGAAATAGAAGAGGGAAAGATAAAATCATAAGATGGGATCGGATGGTGGATAAATTTAAGTGACAGTTTATTCATGTTGATTATGAGCTTGACCTACTCAAGAAAATGCAAAGTTTGAAGCAAGTAGGAAGATCTGTTTACGAGTTTATAGAGGAGTTCTATCAACTCCTCATCAGAATAGGCCATGCAGAAGTTGATAAGGAGAAAGTTGTCAGATCCCTTAATGGGTTAAGGTCAAGCATTCAGGAGGAGTTGAATTTGGTTCGAATGAATAGTATTGAGGAGGCATACAAGTTTTCCCTAAAAGTAGAGGAAAAGATGAACAAGAAGTTTGAGAGTAGATAAAATGAAAGAGGTCATGGTGGAAGATCTGGTGGATGGTCATATGGTGGCCAAAATGAAGATCCGAAAAAGAAGGATGAGGCTAGTAGCAGCTAGAATCAGAGAGGAAATAATTGCAATCACTTCCAGGATCAAAGTAATAGAGATCAGAGAGGAAGAGGAAGAGAACAACGATCTGGAAGAGGAGGCTTCCATGGAACATGTAGATGAAGATGTTAGATCATCAAATTCTGAAGATGTTGAAAGAGGAGAAACACTGATTAATAGAAGAGTCCTGTTGACTGGTGAGAAAAAACTTAAACAAAGGAGGAGCCCGTTTCGCACTAGGTGCAAGTGTGAAGGTAAGTGTTGTGATGTGATTATTGATAGTGGAAGCACTGACAATTTGGTATCAGAAGAGATGGTGACGAAGTTGAAGCTCAAGAGACAGAAACACCCACATCCATATCGGATTGCCTGGGTACAGGATGACCACAAGGTCATTGTCAATGAACAATGCCTAGTGAAGTTCAAGATTGGCCGATACCATGATGAGGTACTATGTGATATCATATCTATGGATGTATGTCATATGTTGTTGGGTAGACCATGGTAGTTTGATAGATGTTCTGTACATGATGGTCAGGCAAATACCTATTCCCTAACAAAGGATGGAGTGCGACATAAGCTAAAGCCATTGAATGACACAAAAGAAAAGGTATGTGGTAGTGCAAGAATAACTTGTGTTGATGGAAGAAATTTCTTAGATGGTATGAGGCATGAGCATGTGTGTTTTTTTTTAATTCCAAAAGCTGGTAAAGAGGAAGTAGAAGATGTTCTTGTAGAAGTTGCAGATTTATTAAATGAGTTTCAGGATATTGTATCTGATAATGTGCCTGATGGATTACCACCAGTCAGGAAGATCAGTCATCAGATGGACTTGATCCCAGGAGTGAGTTTCCTGAATAAGGCAGGACACAAAATGACACCTACAAAACGTGATGAGTTGAAAAGGCAAGTATATAAGTTGTTGTAGAAAGGATTGATCTATGAGAGTCTGAGTCCCTGTGTTGTACCAGTGGTATTAACACCAAAGAAGAATGGAGAGTGGAGGATGTGTACAGATTCTAGAGCAATAAACAAGATCACAATCAAGTACCAGTTTCCATTGCCTTGAATAGATGATATTATGGACTATTTGAGTAGAGCTGTGTATTTCTCAAAGATAGATCTAAAGAGTGACTATCATCAAATTCAGATCAGAGAAGGAGATGAATGGAAGACTACCTTCAAGAAAAATGAAGGATTGTATGAGTGGTTAGTCATGCCTTTTTGGCTAACCAATGCACCGAGCACTTTCATGCGGCTCATGAACGAAGTTCTGAAAGAATTTTTGGGTAAGTTTGTCATTGTTTATCTAGATGATATTTTGATCTTTAGTAAGACATTTGCGGAGCATATGATGCATATGCGTATGGTATTTGAGAAGCTGAGAGAAGAGAAATTGTTGATTAATTTGAAGAAGTGCAATTTTGTGAAGAAAGAGTTAGTCTATTTGGGATTTGTAGTTTTAGCAGAAGGTCTAAAAATGGACCCAGAGAAGGTACAGGCTATTCTTGAATGCCCTACTCCAAGGAGTGCTACTGAGGTAAGATCTTTCCATGGTCTAGCTAGCTTTTACATAAAGTTTATAAGAAATTTTAGCAGTGTTTGTAGACCCTTAACTAAAACAATGAGAGGGGATAGAAAAGAGTTTAAGTGGACTAATGGGGCAGAAAAGAGTTTTCAATTGTTGAAACAAAAAGTTACAGAAGAACTTGCTTTAGCACTTCTAGATTTTAATAAGGTGTTTCACATAGACTTTGATGCTAGTGGTATTGAAATAGGAGCTATTATGAGCCAAGAAGGTAAACCTATTGCTTATTTCAATGAGAAGTTAAATGATGCCAAGAGAAAATATTTTGTTTATGATCAAAAATTTTATGCTATAGTTCAAGCATTGAAGAAGTGCAAACATTATCTCCTTCCTAAAGAGTTTGTTTTGTATACTAATAATCAAGCATTGCAATATTTGAATAGTCAAGAAAAGTTGAATCAAAGGCATTTTAAATGGGTTGAATTTTTGCAGAGTTATACATTTATTTTGAAACACAGGAGTGAAAAGTCTAATAGGGTTGTAGATGCTCTTAGCAGAAGGCAACTATTGCTAACAGAAATGTAGATTAAAGTGGTTGGGTTCAAGGAACTCAAGAATTTGTATTTAGAGGATCTTGATTTTGGTGAAGCTAGGAAAGCTTGTACAAAACCTGTTACTCTAGACAGGATGAAATGGTTGGATTTCATCATCTAGGATGATATGCTATTCAGAGGGAGTCAGTTGTGCATTCAATGAAGTTCTATGAGGGAGAATCTCATCAAGGAGAAGCATAGCAGAGGATTGGCTGGACATTTTGGTCATGATAAAACTCTTTCTTTGGTTAGTAAGAATTATTATTGGCCACAGTTGTAGCAAGATGTGATGAATTTTGTACAGAGTTGCAAAGTATGTCAAATGGTGACAGGAGTCAAGCAGAATACAGGGTTGTATCATCCATTACCTTGACCAGAGAAGCCTTCGGAAGATATCAGCATGGACTTTGTTCTTGGTTTACTGAGGACTCAGCGGGGACATGATTCAATTTTTTTGGTGGTTGACAGATTTTCGAAGATGGCACATTTCATTCCCTACAAGAAGACTAATGATGTTGTTCATATAGCAGAATTATTTTTTAGAGAAGTGGTGAGACTACATGGTTTGCCAAAGACCATAGTTTCAAATCGGGACACTAAGTTTGTTGGATATTTCTAGCGCACATTATGGAAAAAGTTAAAGAAAGATTTGAAGTTCAGTTCATCACATCATCCACAGACTAATGGACAGACATAGGTGGTGAATACAAGTTTGGAAAATTTGCTGAGATGTTTGGTTTGAGACAAGCTAACAAGATGGGATTTGATTTTACCACAGGTAGAATTTTCATACAATAATTCTATCAACAAGAGAATTGATAAATCACCATTCCAGATTGTATATGGAAGTAGTCCAAGAAATGCATCTGAATTGAGAAAGATAGATAAAGGAGAAATAAGTAGTGCTAAAGCTGAGGATTTTACAGAACATTTGAAGAACATCCATGGGGACGTGAGGAAGCACATTACCAAAATGAATGCACAGTATAAGGCTAAGGCAAATGAGAAAAGGAGGCATAAGGAATTTTAGGTTAGGGATGAAGTCATGGTTCATTTGCAAAAGGAGCGGTTTCTAGTTGGTACATATAACAAGCTAAAAATGAAGAAGTTTGGACCATGTAAGATACTGAAGAAACATGATTCAGGAAATACATATGAGGTAGAATTACCTAGTGAGCTGAATATTTCACCAATGTTTAACATTTCAGATTTGACAAAGTATCATGAAGGAGGTGTTGAAGATGACATCACAGTAGCATAGTGGGGTATTCCAACAAGTAGTTTAGACACCAAAGAGGTTGAGGACATACTGGACAGTCGTGTTGGTAGAAGCACAAGGAACAGGACATATGAAGAATATATGGTCAAGTGGAAAGGATGACCTGTTGAAGATTCATCATGGCTGACAAAGGAGGAGGTTAACCATCTTGGTTTTCCTCTTCACACCTAAGTCGTGACAGGGTCACTTCTCAAATTACCCCAGGTGTCTAATGGAGGAGCATCCTGGGTGTAAGAGCAATCTTGCATCCCCCAAAAATATTTTTGTTTTTGTATTCAATAAGGGCTATCTTGTGTAGAGTTGTTTTTTATGGTAACTTTCTATTTTTAGTAAGTTGGTCATAAAATCTCAGAATGTTCTAATTTACCATGTTGAGGTTCATCCCAGTCATATCAGCTTGTCAGTAAAGTTTCATTGATAGATCAAGTCTAGCTTTGTAGATATTGAAGATTTTCAGTATTGGTAGTAGGGTACAAAAATTTTGAACTTAGTTTTGAAGGCTTTATAGGCTCTGAATGAGGTCAAAAATTTGAGTGATGGGTGTTTGCGCAATTCAAACCTATAGAGCGCTTCGTGACCTTTCTGAATTGGGGTTATAATAGTCAATCGGAGCAACTGGTGATGACTTATGGTCTTCAGAAGTTGGTTCACCTGAAATGATAGAAAATAATTTTCCTTCAAAATTTTTGTTCTAGTTTCAAAAGTTATTTTGAGCCAACTTTGATTTAATAAATTGTAAAATAAAATAATTCTAAGTTTGGTTGGCTCTTTGGGCTAAATTTCTAGAACCTTCTCCGGTGGTGGAAATTGCTTATATAAAGAAGGCCCATAGTTATGTCTTAGGCAGTTATGGGTAGATCTGGGTAATGATTCAAGGCTTTGTCTGACAAAAATTTGTAAGGGGAATGCCCAGGTGGCTTTACATATTATAATTCTAAAATTTGGAATTCTACACTTGTGGAGATAATAAGAAGCCCATTTTCTGCTCTTGCAAATTATTGTTGTTTCTCTATTTCTGTTATGTGTTTGTGGTATTAAGGGGAGCACCCTTCATCAAAGATTCAGTAAATCTATACATTACAATATTTTAAAATGTTAAAGAGAAAAACTATTTGTCATTCCAGGTAAAATGGATATCTGTCATTCCAGCTACTGAATAAGGATGTGGACAAACATACCCACACAACACAAATTAAAGAATAGCTCAAAATCATTCCATTTTGTAGGGTGTTGATTGCTTGCTACAATGATCTTGACTAAACCTTTGCTATGATCCATACTAGAGCATGAGCTTAAAATCTCATGAATTTATAATATCAATTAAATGTTATGCAATCAAGAGAGATGAAAGTAAATTGTCTTATGAAATATTTTTGTTATTAGAAGAGGAAAAAAATTAAAAATCCAACAACAATCTCAGCTCAACACAATCCAATTCAAAGCAATATAATTCTTCATCTCACTAATTTTTTTTAATTCAAGTACTCTTTTCATAAATTTATAATTGTAGAAATTTAAACATCATCCAAGTGGTAGAGGTGGCATGAGCTATGGAGGCAACTATCCATTTTGGGGCTATATAAAATTTGAAGAAAATAACAAAACAACATTGAACATGTGGGACTAAGGTCTAGAATTCCTTCTAGAAAGGGGGAATTTCAACATTTATTGAAAGGCTCCATGGTGGCAAGCAACGGTGACCAAAATGTTTGTGAAAAGATGGTATGAGGGCAATGTGGTGATTGACGGGAGGAATTTGACTGTTACCAAGGAGGTCATCTCTAATGTCACCGGTATCTCCATTGTGGGCAAGAAATTTTATAGGGATCATAAAATTTCAGACTCCACCATCAATGATTTTGTGAGCCCGATGAGGACAAGAAGAAAGCCATTACTGAAGTTGGTACTTACTATCAACCTCAAGGGATTAAAATGTTGTGGAGATTTTTCCTTAGGGCTCTCATCTCTTATGTTACGCTAGATACCAGGTTTGATAGGATTAGAACCTACCATTTCATCCTCTTAAACCACTTTAGACATGGTATGAAGGTTTATATTCCTTTCTACTTATGTACACTTCTATCAATGATAATGTAAATATAAATAGGGAAAAGGATATTGCTAATCCTACCCTTCATGAGGGGTTATTACTCTTTATTTATGAATACTTTATATCCCAAATCTTAGGGAAGGGAAATTGCTGAAAAAGTGGACAGGGTGGACGTTTCTAGCTTTGACTGTCCCTCAAAGACTGAAGATAGTGTGGCTCTACATTCAGAGGATTAGGAATATTGTGAAAGAAAAAAGCAGGTTCAAGGTTCCTCCTCCAAGAAGAGAACAACCAATATTGTCAAAAAACAGAAAGCAGTGACGCCTTCCAAAAAAATAGGCGAGAACTGTTATCTCTTCTAAGGAGGAATACAATGACAATGAGGAAGGGATGAATATGTATGAAGAGGAGGAGGTATCCAATGGAAAAGGAAAGAACAAAAGGGAGCCTAATATGGAGAGTATTTATACCAAAAAAATCAAGAATGGGAGTGAAAGCTCTAGTAGGTTGTCTCCTGAGGATAGGGCCAAGATTCACAATAATACCACCCTACTTGCCCTCATGTGAAGGCTTTGGATATTTACTTGGACGAGGCTGAAGGTAACTACCAGGATGACCCCTCTCCCCAGTCTCTCCACCCTCACAACTTAGAGGATGATAAGGACTAGTACAATGAGGATTTTTGCATAAATGAGTCAGTCAAGGGGAAGAAAGTATGGAGAAACTTCAATATTAACACTATTAAGATGGGGATTATCAGGGAAGCCGTTAATTCCAATGTTCTTGAGGGCAAGGATTCAGCAGGAGGAGTCGATTCACTTGACTCTTGTGGTACTCCGTGATAACACAAGAGAAATGGAGTTTAACCTACTCAATAATGGCACTAATAGCATGCTCAATAATTTTAGGTCTATCAAATAGCTTTACCATCAAATGGTGGATCTCAAGAACATAGTGAATGGGATTGACAACAATAATGGAGGTAGAGTGACTAAGGATTATAAGAGGCTGGAAACCAGGATTATTAAGATGGAGGAAAAATAGTTGAGGCTTGAGGACACTCTCAAAGGCATCGTGAAGTAGAGTTTTAAGATCCTGAGAGCCTCTAATGAGCATATCAAGCTGTTCATTGAGAAAATGGATAAAAATCCAGGAGGGAAAGATGTGCTAAGCATAAAAGAGGACAAAGTGTAGAAGCCTGATGAAAGACCTCGTAAGAGGACTAGGTCTAGATCCAAGAATAATATGGAGAAAGATGATTCCATGGATATCTAGAAGATTAAGGAGGAAGCTGATAAAATGGAGATCCTTGAGCCCAAAGTAGCTATCCTGCTCAGGAACATCTCCTGACTATTTTCCCTGGTTTTTTCTATCTCCCTCTGTGTGTGGTTTGTTTTGTGTTAGTTATGTCTCTATTTTTCTTTACTTTTAGCCCTATTAGTGGCATGTTTCACTCTTAGTTCCTATAAATTTTTGGTTTGGACTTATGTTTTTGGCTTTCCCTATGTATTGGGTTTCAGGCACCCTGTAAAACTTATTTTAGTTAATCAAAAAAATTGAGCACAAGGGAGGCATTGGGAAAATTTAAGAGCAATAGGTATCCAATTTGTGTGTAGTTTAAAAACAATAAATCAATATATAGTAATAGCAAGGAAGAATAGTTTGAAGAGGAAGATGTTTGGTAGAGGAGTTTGAAATTTGGGACTCCATGGAAAAGGTCTATAAAAGTAAAATTATACCAAGTCCGCCAAAGAATATGCTCCTATGATAGTACATGAATTGATCAACATAATATCAATGAGAAATGAAACAATGGCAAAGGAAACATGACAAAAACTTATAGGTAGAGTATGCTAGAGAGAGTACTTAAGTATGGTTGTGATAGTGAGGAAACTAAATTCTCTAAACTATATATTATGGTGGCATAAAAAAATTTCAAGCACCATGAGTTGTAGATAGAAATGATCACAATCGAGTGATAAATCTATTCTGATGTAAAAAATGAAGACCACATATCAAGAAGTGGAAAGAATATACAATAAGGATAGAACAAAAGCGATAAGAATTGAATAACTACAAGATTAATATTGTTTGATTTTTTAAGTCTTTTACCTGAGCTGGTGAGGCTTGACTTTCAAAGACTACTATTACTTTCTAGGAAAACCCACTTCAACAGTCATAAATTATCTAGCAGATGATAAGCACTATTTGACAGAGGTTAAAAGGTATCACCAAATTGTAGTAAGAATAGGAAAGCATTGCTTGTATAAAAAATCATTACTACTTTTCAATCTCCTTTTGCAAATCAATCTATTTGTGTGAATAAAATGTGACATTTAAGCAATGTATATTTGGCTTTGAACATAGCTTGAGGATTTTTGAAGAATCCACTATTGTTATTAATCTGCCCTCCAAACTTGTAAAAAACCAATGCTATATGTGAAGCTTATATACTTGGAAAGCAGCATAGAAATTAATTTTAGAAATCCTCATGGAGAGGTACGACTAAATGAGAGAAATTGAAATAGTGATATTTCTGATCCAATCACACCCTGGTCGCATTTTGTCAAACAATTCACGTGCCTTGTGTATGCTTACACATTTTGTATATGTGTCCACTATTGGACTTCCAACTCCAACATCTAATGGAAATCCACGTTCAATTATGTCTTGACGGATGTCCATACACTGGTCAGAAGATCATATTTTTGCACAAGCTGTATCGATTTTATTTCCTTAAAAGTTTCGAAGACCTTTTCAACAAACCCATTTTGTACATATCCTGCAATCGGTGCATTCCAGGTGATGACATTTCTTTGAGGCATTTCTTCAAAAAGCATTAAAGAAATTAATAAACAGCGCTGTGTGTATATCTTGCAATCATTGCAGTCGATGAGAAAGTCTATGTGAGGCATTTTGTCAAACACTTCTCATGCTTTTTGTATGCTTCCACATTTTGCATACATATCTACCATGGCATTAGCGACTACATAACCTGATTAAAAAACCCCTTCTATTATGGTTTGATGAATGCAGTTACACTGTTTCAAATCTCTTATTTTGGCACAGACTTGAAGTATGTTGGAAAAGCTGAACTGATCTAGTTCAATACCGTTTGCTTGAATTTGCTTAAATAGTACCAATGCTCATGAGGATTCCCAAGTCTTCTGTATGCTGTAATGATCGCATTCTAGTTGGTGATGAAGTCATGGTTCATTTGCGAAAAGAGCGGTTTCCAGTTGGTACATATAACAAGCTGAAAATGAAAAAGTTTAGACCATGCAGGATATTGAAGAAACATGATTCAGGAAACGCATATGAGGTAGAATTACCTACTGAGCTAAATATTTCACCAGTGTTTAACATTTCAGATTTGACAGAGTATCATGAAGGAGGTGTTGAAGATGAGATCACAGCAGCGCAGTGGAGTATTCCAGCAACTAGTTCAGACACTAAGGAGATTGAAGATATACTGGATAGTCGTGTTGGCAGAAGCACAAGGAACAGGACATATGAAGAATATCTGGTCAAGTGGAAAGGATGACCTGTTGAAGATTCATCATGGCTAACAAAGGAGGAGGTTAACCGTCTTGGTTTTCCTCTGCACACCTGAGTCGTGACAGGGTCACTTCTCAAATTACCCCAGGTGTCTGATGCAGGAGCATCTTGGGTGTAAGAGCAATCTTGCATCACCCAAAAATATTTCTATTTTTGAATTCAATAATGGCTATTTTGTGCAGAGCTACTATTTATGGAAAGTTACTATTTTTGGTAATTTTCGTATGTGCTCAGAATGATCTGATTTCTTTCTTGGAGGTTCATTTTGGTCATATAAGTCTGCCAGTAAAGTTTCATTGCCAGATCAAGTGTATATTGGAAGATATTGAAGATTTTCGGTATTGGCAGCAGGGTACAAAAACTTTGAACTCAGTTTTGAAGGCTTTAGAGGCCCCGGATCAGGTCAAAAATTTGGGTTATGGGGGCTTGCGTGGGTTTGGCCTGTAGAGCACTTCGTGGCATTTTCGAAATGGGGTTATAATAGCTGAGCGGGTCAACGGGTGATGACTTATGGTCTTCGGAAGTTGGGCCACCTGAAATGGCGAAAAATAATTTTCTTCAAAATTTCTGTTCGGGTTTCAAAGGTTATCTTGAGCCGACTATGATGTAATAAAATGTAAAATAAAATAATTCTAAGTTTGGTCGGCCTTATTGGCTAAAAATTCTGGAACCTTCCCAGGTGGTGAAAAATTGCCTATATAGGGAAGGCTGTATTATTGTCTTAGGCAGTTCAGAATAGTTCTGGGTAGTAGATCTGGGTAATAGTTCGAGGCTTTGTCATAAATAATATTATAAGGGAATGCCCATGGGGCTTTGCATATTGTAATTCTGAAAGTTTGTAATTCCACATTTGTGGAGATAATAAGAAGCCAATTTTCTGTTCTTGCATATTGTTGTTGTTTCTCTATTTCTATTATGTGTTTGTGTTATGTGTTTTATTGAGTGTGTAAACAGATCATCAAGCTTTGCAATATTAGAATATTTTGTCCTGTCTAGAGTAACAGGTTCTATACAAGCTTTCCAAGCTTCACCAAAATCAGGATTCTCTGGATACAAATTCTTGAGTTCCTTGAACCCAATTACTTCAATCTGCATTTCTGTCAGCAATAGTTGCCTTCTGCTAAGAGCATCTGCAACCCTATTAGACTTTCCACTCCTGTGTTTCAAAACAAATGTATAACTCTACAAAAACTCATCCCATTTCAAATGCCTTTGATTCAATTTTCCTTGACTATTCTAATATTGCAAAGCTTGATGATCAGTATACAAAACAAACTCCTTAGGAAGCAGATAATGTCTCCACTTCTTTAATGCCTGAACTATAGCATAAAATTCTTGATCATAAACAGAATATTTTCTCTTGGCATCATTTAATTTCTCACTAAAATAAGCAACAGGTTTACCTTCTTGGCTCATAACAGCTCCTATTGCAGTACCACTAGCATCACAATCTACTTGAAACACCTTATTGAAATCTGGAAGTGCTAAAACAGGTTGTTCTGTAACTTTTTGTTTCAATAATTGAAAACTTTTTTCTGCTCCTTTAGTCCACTTAAACTCTTTTCTATCCCCTCTCATTGTTTCAGTCAAGGGTCCACAAATACTGCTAAAGTTTCTGATAAATTTTCTGTAAAAGCTAGCTAGACCATGAAAAGATCTTACCTCAGTAGCATTCCTTGGAGTAGGCCATTCAAGAATAGCCTGTACCTTCTCTGGGTCCATTTTTAGACCTTCTCCTGAAACTACAAACCCCAAATACACCAACTTTTTCTTCACAAAACTGCACTTCTTCAAATTAATCAACAATTTATCTTCTCTCAACTTATCAAATACCATACGAATATGCATCATATGCTCATCCAATGTCTTACTAAAGATCAAAATATCATCTAGGTAAACAATGACAAACTTACCCAGAAATTCTTTTAGAACCTCGTTCATGAGCCGCATGAAAGTGCTCGGTGCATTGGTTAGCCCAAAAAGCATGACTAACCACTCATACAGTCCTTCCTTTGTCTTGAAGGCAGTCTTCCATTCATCTCCCTCCCTGATCCAAATCTGATGATATCCACTTTTCAGATCTATCTTTGAAAAATACACAGCTCCACTCAAATAGTCCATAATATCATCCATTCGTGGCAATGGAAACCTATACTTGATTGTGATCTTGTTTATTGCCCTCGAATCTATACACATCCTCCATTCTCCATTCTTCTTTGGTGCTAATACCACTGGTACAGCATAGGGACTCAGACTCTCACAGATCAATCCTTTCTGTAACAACTCATGTACTTGTTTGTTCAACTCCTCACTTTCTGCAGGTGTCATTCTGTGTGCTACCTTGTTCGGAAAACTCACTCCTGGGATCAAGTCCATCTGATGACTGATCTTCCTGACTGGTCGTAATCCATCAGGCACGTTATCGGATACAATCTCCTGAAACTCATTCAACAAATCTGCAACTTCTACAGGAACATCTTCTACTTTCTCTTTACCAGCTTTTGGAATTAAAGCAAAACATACATGCTCATGCCTCATACCATCTAAGAAATTTTTTCCATCAACAAAATTTATCCTTGCATTACCACATACCTTTTCTTCAGTCTCCTTCAATGGTTTTAGCTTATGCTGCACTCCATCCTTTGTCAGGGAATAGGTATTCGCATGATCATCATGTACAGCACATCTGTCAAACTGCCATGGTCTACCCAACAACATATGACATGCATCCATAGATATGATATCACACAATACCTCATCTTGGTATCCGCCAATCTTGAACTTTACCAGGCATTGTTCATTGACCATGACCTTGTGGTCATCCTGTACCCAGGCAATCCGATATGGATGTGGGTGTTTCTGTCTCTTGAGCTTCAACTTTTTCACCATCTCTTCTGACACCAAATTGTCAGTGCTTCCACTATCAATAATCACATCACAACATTTACCTTCACACTTGCACCTGGTGCGAAACAGGCTCCTCCTTTGCTCAGGTTCATTCTCACCACTCAACAGGACTCTTCTGTTAATCAACGTTTCTCCTCTTTCAGCATCTTCAGAATTTGATGATCTGGCATCTTCATCTACATGTGCAACTCTGACCTGGCCTTCATTTCTCCTGTCTGTTCTGCCTTGGCGCTGAGGACATTCAAATGCCCTATGACCTTCTTCTCCACAGTGAAAACATGTTTCACGGAAGTCACCTCTTCCAGATCTTTGTCCCCTTCCTCTTCCTCTCTGATCTCTATTATTCTGATCTTGGAAGCAATTGGAATTATTTCCTCCTTGATTCTGACTGCTACTGGCCTCATCCTTCTTTTTCGGATCTTCATTTCGGCCACCGTATGACCGTCCACCAGATCATCCATCGCGACCTCTTCCGTTTTGTCTACTCTCAAACCTCGTGTTCAGCTTTTCCTCTACTTTTAGGGCAAACTGGTATGCCTCTTCAATACTGTTCATTCGAACCAGATTCAGCTCCTCTTGAATGCTTGGCCTTAACCCATTAAGGTATCAGGCAACTTTCTCCTTATCAGCTTCTGCATGGCCTGTTCTGATGAGAAGTCGATAGAACTCCTCTATATACTCCTGAACAGATCTTCCTGTTTGCTTCAAACTCTGCATTTTCTTCAGTAGGTCAAGCTCATAATCAACAGGAATGAACTATCGCTTCAATTTATCCACCATCCGATCCCATCTTGTGATTTTATCTTTCCCTCTTCTATTTCGCTCCAACTGAATTTCTTGCCACCAGATCTTCGCATGACCTTTCAATCTGGCCTTCGCAAATTTGACCCTATCAGGATCGTCAACATCTTCGTACTCAAAATATTCCTCACATTCATTGATCTAGTCAATCAATTCCTCTGGGTTAAGATTTCTAGAAAATGTAGGAACCTCAATCTTAGGTCTTTTCCCAATCTTGGAAATGGCCCGAAAAAGTTTTTCTTCCTCCTGGTTCACAATTTCAACTTCTCCTTCTTGATATTCTTCTTCGGCTTCATCCTCGCTTTCGTCTCTGACATTAAGATTCATTCCTCTGCGAATCTCTTCTTGCAATGCTCGCACTTGTCTCTACAGCTCTCTAACCTCAGGTGTCACAGCACCAGCTCTTCCGCCACGTTCTCTTCGTGGAGGCATTTTCGCGATGCGCGCTGAAACCCTAACCACGGTCCTGATGCAAACTGCCTCACAGTCGGTGATCTATTTACACACTCAAGAAAACCTACTCTGATACCACTTGATGAAGGGTGCTCCCCTTAATACCACAAACACATAACAGAAATAGAGAAACAACAACAATATGCAAGAACAGAAAATTGGCTTCTTATTATCTCCACAAATGTGGAATTACAAACTTTCAGAATTACAATATGCAAAGCCCCATGGGCATTCCCTTACAATATTCTGTAGGACAAAGCCTCGAACTATTACCCAGATCTACTACCCAGAACTATTCTGAACTGCCTAAGACAATAATACAGCCTTCCCTATATAGGCAATTTTCCACCGCCTGGGAAGGTTCCAGAATTTTTAGCCAATAAGGCCGACCAAAATTAGAATTATTTTATTTTACATTTTATTACATCATAATCGGCTCAAGATAACCTTTGAAACCCGAACAGAAATTTTGAAGAAAATTATTTTTCGCCATTTCAGGTGGCCCAACTTCCGAAGACCATAAGTCATCACCCGTTGACCCGCTCGGCTATTATAACCCCATTTCGGAAATGCCACGAAGTGCTCTACAGGCTTGACCCACGCAAGCGCCCGTCACCCAAATTTTTGACCTCATCCGGGGCCTCTAAAGCCTTCAAAACTGAGTTCAAAGTTTCTGTACCCTGCTGCCAATACCGAAAATCTTCAATATCTTCCAATATACACTTGATTTGGCAATGAAACTTTACTAGCAGACTTATATGACCAAAATGAACCTCCAAGAAAGAAATCAGATCATTCTGAGCACATACGAAAATTACCAAAAATAGCAACTTTCCATAAATAATAGCTCTGCACAAAATAGCCCTTATTGAATTCAAAAATAGAAATATTTTTGGGTGATGCAAGATTGCTCTTACACCCAGGATGCTCCTGCATCAATTTTGGGATAGAAGGAATGATGGCTTCTCCTTAAATGCATATATTAATTTGGATTGGACTAGTTAGGCAGACTATAGGAGAAGAACTAATGGTAATATAACTCTAAATTTCAAGCTATGAAATGTAAGCTCACAATTTTTGACTCCCACAGGATAGCAATTAAGAAAGGAACCCAAGACATTGATGACAAGTCAAAACTAATATACATTATTTTCTTAAAAATGATAATTTTACTGAAAAACAATGATAACTTTAAGAATGACGAGTCTACATTATTCTATAAGATTTTCACAAATCTTTATTGACTAGTTTAATGGTTATAAAAAAATTAAATCTATTTTCAAAAACAATTAATCTCCACATTGTATTTAGATATGTTTATATAAATCAAATCAATGTTTAATAGCTTAACTTTCAAAACTTGTCCACCAACCCATCACATTTAAGATTTAGCGAGGAAGCACAATTGTTTGTTTTTAATTTTTAGAAAAGGTAAATGCTGTGCATTTATACATTTAAAAATACCACATCGTAAGATTTCAATCTTTTTATAAAAAAAAACACCACAACAAATTATCAAATCATGCCACTTTTGATGAAAATACAACCTTAACATAAAGAGTCAATATTAATTTTTTATAAAAATATCAAATTACATATTTTCCCCAAAATATCAATATAGACAATCCAACAATAACAACAAAAAGCACAACTTCATCTTCCTCCCCTTTTTACTCCCCTTTTCCCCGACCATCCCCTCTGAGAATTCTTTCTTATTTTGGGGTTTTCAGATTCGTCTTCCGGATCTTCCAAGGATGTCGGTTGAACTGGATCCTTTTCATCTTTCACCCTAATCTTCGCCTCCAGAGCACAAATCACATCATCCAGCGCTTCGCTGGGCTCCTCCACTTTATTCATCAAAACCTCTACAATTTCTGCGCAAGTCATCTCCGCCCCAGAATTCATCTTCTCCTCCACTGCTGCAAACAGAGGATGGTCATCAATCTGCAAATAGTTGAAGGCGAGAGATTTAAATGCCTCGAAGGTGCAAAAGGAAAGAAGAATATGCATGTCCATCCGCCCACGTCTGAGCAGGGCAGGATCAAGCAATTCCTTGTGATTCGTCGTAAACACAATAATACGCTCCTCGCCGCAACACGACCATAGCCCGTCTGTGAAATTCAACAAACCAGACAACGTAATGCTGTTCCTCTCTGGCCCTTGTTGATCGCCTGGAGGAGGATTGGAAGCCCTATCAGTCAAATTGATCGAGCAATCAATGTCCTCGATAATAATCACAGATTTCTCTTTGGTCTGGGTCAGAAGCGCTCGGAGCTCGGTATTGTCGGTCACTTGCGTGAGCTCCATATCATAAACATCATATTTCATGTAGTTAGCAATGGCAGCAATGAGGCTCGATTTCCCTGTTCCAGGCGGCCCGTAAAGAAGGTACCCGCGCTTCCAGGAGCGCCCAATTCTCCGATAAAACTCTTTTCCCGTCTTAAAACGGTCAAGATCTCTGAGGATTCTGGACTTGAGAAGCGGATCGAGAGCGAGAGAGGCGAAGGTCGAGGGATGTTTGAAGGGCACTCCTATCCAACCATCAGCCCATCGAGCATTTTCGTTGTTGGTATACAGCATCAGATCTTTCTTCAGCAAATCAAGCTCTACTGCGCGATTTGTGATGTGATCGAAGTAAGCGCTGAGAAATTCTTTATCTGGGTGCTCTGCTTTTAGGGTAAATTGCCGCTTTGCATGTGATGTGTTGCTATCTCTTCTTCCTCCTCCATTGTGCTCTTCGAAGAGGGCGTTGTGAGTCCACCATAGCTTGACTCCATTAAAGCAGTCCTCCACTACTTCATCAAACCCTGGAGAAAACCCTAAATTGGTGGAATTCTTAGCGCGAAACACAGTCAGTCTTCGAGTACGGCTAATGTCATCCAGACCGTCGAGATAGCGCTCAACGATGTCGTAGAGATCGTTGCCGTTGACGCCATGACTGTCTTTGAATTCTGGGATTTCGAGATGGTAGAGAGGAGGATTGAAATAATCCTTGAGAGATGATAACCAGTCTGTTAAGATTTTGTGCAGCTGTGGGGGGAGAATGTTTTGCAGGAGAGTGAAAAGACCGATAAATGACCATAATTTTGCAATCACTTGCTCCATCCTCAACAAATCAAAGTCAGGTTTATCTCTTTGGTTTGGAGAAATCTCTGCAACATGTGGTGATCTATATCGTGCTATCTAACTTAGCGACCACGTTAGATAGGAACACACCGCCCATCCTAAATGCACATTTGAATGTATTTATTAATAAATTGAAAATCAAGAAACAACGGATTTTTTATTTTCGAATAAATAATAAATACAGTCAAATATGTCGGCCCTACTTTTGGGCATCTTTGACTGCCGTGTTGCAATAGGGTACGTTTTCTACGCGGAAATTGCGTATGCACAATATTCGCTGTGGCACTAAATTCTGAATAATTGAATTCAAGGAGGGGTTCTATACGTGTATAGCTTGATTCCGTGCACTGGTAAAACTCTGAGGAACTATCCTCGGATTAAAACATTTATTAGTCCCGTCCTGAGGTAAGTATATTGATATTTTGTTCAGGTGTTTGGACTGTTTTGCAGCAGAGTGAATTCCGTAGCACGAGCCTAGAGGTCAATCCCGTCTAACTGCTCCATGAGAAATTGAAAAGCTCAATTCATCAATTCGAATACTCATTTTCTGTTTGTAATATTGTACTAATTTTTTTTACTAAAACAAAATTAAATATAAAATAATAGAATAAAACAAACATTCTGACCACTGTTATATTTTCCCATATCCTAAATGCGAAAATATTTAAACATTACAGCAGATCTGGTCCTACCTTAAAATACAAATAATCATATAGTCCGTAATTTATTATTCTATGCTGTCATTCATGTTTTGTTGCGCAATCCACACGTCAAACTAGTTAATTGGGACATGAAATTCCTCGTGTCATGAGAATTCCAGTGTTCTTGTCATTACCCAGTTGAAAACATGTCTTTGTTTTGCAGTAAGGCATTACTGGTTTATAGCACCAACCTTTTTGGTTTTAGTATTTACAACCAGTTAACCAAAAGAGTTCTAACTAGCACTTGCGCTACCAAAACACGGTATAAGCATATACATTTTTGATGTGAAAGTATAATTGAAAGTTTACATATTAAAAGGAAGTGAATTTAAAAGTCATTCTACAAACCAATGCTATTATAGAAGGAAGCCTTCTACATAGTAACATCCACTCTCCATGAAATACACTCTTAACTGAAAGACTTAATTCTTTATACAAGATTTGTGTGTCTCTGCTCTTTTATATTTTGATTAGTAAAAGATTGGTATAATTTTTTTAGAATTAATGAAACAATATATAATTATTTTTTATTAAGTAAAACAGGTTTTACAGGGTGCCTGAAACCCACAAGTCTAGAATAAAAGAAAGAAAGCCAAACAAAACAAACAAGGGACAGACCACAGAAAGGCCAGGCCTGGAGAACCACAACCGAGCAGGACGGGCGAGGCTAGAGACATCCAAGGCACCACCCAAAAGAAGAACAAAAGGAAGGACAAATTGAAGAGTGGCGTGAGAGAAACAACAACACCCAACCTCCAAGCCAAGAACTAAGGTTGTAATATTTCTCCCTCAATGCATTGGAGTCATTCCTTTTCGAGGATACTCTTCACGTCTCTGGGAAAGTCATCTCCATTATGCCAAATCTGCTTAGCATCCTTGGTGACTGCCAAGTTGGCAAACCAGTCTGCCACACCATTGGCTTCCCTGTACACATGGGAGATGAACACCTTATCAAAGCTGTTGAGAATGGCCCGTGTTTCAGCTATAATGTTGGCTACGGTCCATGAGGGAGGGTGAGTAAGGTTGAGGCAATTGATGATGTTCATCGAATCACCTTGAAGCCAGAGCCACTTAACCCCTATTTTTAGCAAGTTTGGTGATTTGAAGAGCCGCACTGGGTTCAACATTATGATTCGTCTAGGCGCCCAAGGGGAGGCTGATGGCCATAGTTCCAATACCGAAGTTGTTCTTGATTATTCCTCCACTGCCAGCTTGACTAGGGTTCCCTTTCGCCGCACCTTCAAAGTTGGCTTTGGTCCAGCTAGTAGGAGGGCAAGTCCACACAAAGTTCTATCTTTTATCCTGAGTTGCAACCTGGGCTATGCCTGCAAGAGGGTTAGGTTTACCACAGTAGAAATTTTTTTACCTAACTGCATGGATGATTTTTTCAAAAATAATTTTAGAGGGAGTAGAGCAATCACGAAAGATGTGATTGTTGCATTCCTTCCAGATCCCCCCAAAAAATTGAGGAAGAATCTAAGTACGGAGTAACCTGAAATCTTGATCAAACCTTTTGAAAGCCCATTAGGAGAAGAGATCGCTGAAAGACAGAGGAAAGCACCATGAGAGATTTAGGACTGAAAAGAGGAGTTGCCAGACTTGACTGACAAAGGAGTAGTGGATGAATAGGTGATCCACAGATTCCTCTTGACATTTGCATAGAACACATTTGTTGATGAGCTGGAATCAATGCTTAATGAGATTATCCATTGTAACGATACGGTACTGGAGTAGGAGCCAAAAGAAGACATTGATTTTGGGCGTGAGACTAGGGATCCAAGCTTTGCCCCATAGTGGATTCAAGTCATTGATCTGAGTAGTCAACGAGGAATAGGCAGAGGCCACTATGTAATTTCCATCCGAAGAGTCCTCCCAGATAATCTTATCCTGCTTGTGAGAGAGAGAGTAACCGCATTGAGAGCACTCATCAAAGGAGATAGGTCCTGAGAGATCTGAGTAAGATCCACCCAAATGTCATTAATTTTTATTGTGTATATATTTTAATTGACATTTTTTATTACACATTCTTCATTTCTAAACTATTAACATTTAAGAATAGTTGCTATTTATTATATTGTAGGACTTTTCTATGTTGCAAAAAAACATGTTCAATATGTCTAGTTTATAAAATAGTACATGATTGTTCTTAATTCTGATTGTCTATGTTTGATAATTGTTTTTCTCATCACATTCCTAACTATAAATTTTTCAAAGTAATTATTATTTAATAAAATGGACTATTTTTCTCTATTAAAAACATGTCTAATAAGCCTAGTTAGTGAAATAGTGTATATGATTGCTTTGTTTTAAATTTGGTTGTGTGCATTTTTTAATCAACATTCTCCATATACCTTCTTAACCATTTAATCTTTAGCCGAGCTGATGGTCTATTTTCCATCTTTGTTTTGGTACAACACAATCAAGAATTGGAACATAATCATGCCAAATATAGAATCTATATCAAAATTTTGGCATGATCAAATTTCAAAGATTATACAGGCAAGTATATAAACCATAGTTTGAATTATTTTTTAATTTGACTATTTGAATTTTTCACTAGTACTTGATCAAATTTTATGTTTTATTTATTATTGTTTTTCTTATAATATTGTATATATTAAAATAAATATTTTTCTTATAATATATGATATATTAAAAAAAATCATAAAATCTAATTCAAATCATAAATAGTTCAAACTAAATATATACACATTACTAAACATTATGCACTCATACAAATTTAAATATAGACTTGTAAGATCTTACTTCCACCTATTGTATAAGTTGCTTAGAGTAGAAACAAAAATATTCAAAGAAGATGCCTTGATAAATCCTTATTCCATTCCTTTATTGAAAAAGACATTAAATGAATCATATTATCCATCCACATTTAGTAGACCAACCTATCACTATATCCAAAATCTTTAGAAAGTTTTTGGTTCCCTTAAACTTCATTAATAAAAAAGTTTAGAAGTTTTTGGGTCCCTTAATCTTCAGAAGTGTACCATAAATTTCATGTGAACTATATTGATCGTCTTGTAGTTGTGTTGAAAAAATACAGGCTTACCATCAATTCAAACTTGTGACCATGTGATCATATCCAATATCCATTCTTCTAGAACCACCTACCTTAAAGGACAAGCTAAAAGGGTGAAATATCATCTAATAATGCTACAAATTTGAATTTTTATAAGTTAAAATGATTAAATTAATAACAATTACCATGTAGGGCAATGAAGGCATCTACTTGACAAGCCATTTCAGCCTTCCTTTCATGCATGGACGCAATTGTCACCACTTCACCAACTGCATCTCTAGATATCTACAATAAATTTACACCATGTAAGCTTGCTAATGAAAAGGCTATTGAAATCATTTGTCATTGCACCAAAAGCTCAAACTTTCAATGCCCGGTACAAATGCGAGATTTAACCTGATCCACAAATATAAAAAAATTCAATGTTTAAAAACTAGTAATGGATAGAAATAAAGTAGAGCAAAAAAAACCATACTCAATAGGCCAAGACCCAAAGCAAGTCCAAATATACCCACAACTATTTGAAAGATAACCTCTCCAACAAAAACAAGGGCTACAGGGTAGCTTAGTTCTTGCCTAGTGCATTGTTGAATCATGGATTAGAAAAGCTTTAAGGGAAATTAAAGGAGGCCCTAAGGTTAGAATTGCACCTGATCATAGAATTTTCCAAACAATTGTTAGTATATTTGAATGGTAGGGATGCAAACTATCAGTTGACATGGAATTTTGATAGCTTTATGATTGTTAAAGCATTAAGTTGTTGAAGTGCAACATTACGATCCGTAATCAGAATAGAAGCAGAGTATGCAGAAGTAAATGGAGAAGATCATGCTGTAAAGGGATAATTTTTATTTTGTATGCATACATATTTATTTTGCCAATGAAATATCATTATAAACTGCTTCTTCACCCTTATTCTATAAAATCAGAAATAAAGAAATAGAGGCACACATATATACACATAAAGCTTTATCCAAAAGTCTTGAACAAGTATCCATAGGTATACAACATGGAAGTATAACAGGCCACATCCAATGTAACTAAGTCTCATTCATATATTATAATAGACTGTAGTTTATGAAACTAAGCCTCATTCATATATTATTTTGGAATTCTGGAAAATCAACATTTTGAATCCAACATTATGATCCTTAATCAAAATAGAAGAAGCAAAGAATGTAGAAGATAATAGACAAGGTCATCTTGTAAATTGCTCCTTCACCCTTATTCTATAAAATCAAAAATAAAGAAGAGTACAATCAAATAGCAATACATAAACCATTGAATAGAGGCACACATATATACACATAAAGCTTTATCCAGAAGTCATAAACAAGTATCCAGAGGTATACAACATGAATGTATAACAAGCTATAGCCTATGAAAGTATGTCTCATATATTATAACAGACTGTAGTGTATGAAACGAAGCCTCATTCATATATTATAATTTAAAACATTAGATTCATATATTATAGGTAATCGTGTGTTTCATAAACATTGTAACTATTGTTCTACAAGTAGTGGTCTATTGAAAAATAGAGCCTTCTTTAAAGCTATATAAAATTTAAGAGTCAATGCTTAGCAAGTTAGTGTTTAGTAGTATGGAAAGCTTTTCCAATTACAAAAATTTTGATTGTGCACTGCAAAGTGCTAGCTGCTTAACAATGAGAGCTCATTTCTTAACAATTTTAATGATGGTGTTGTTGACTACCAGTGTGAATGTGCCATAGAGGTGCAGTTTGCGTAGCACATATACTATTTTGGAGATGTTTTTTTTATAATGTTCTTATGAGATGGCTGCAATTTCTGGGAAGTGTTGTTTTAGTAGGTCACCTTGTCAAGTGCAGTCAACATTGCCTTCCTATCTTTGCAATATGCATAATAAGCTATGGCGGCATGTAGGTTGGGCAGGTTTGTTGCAATAGGTGCAGTCCACGGAGTCTTTATCAGCCTGAGTGTCAAATGTCAATGCACGATGGTATGTGCTACACCATATCTCATAAGGCGGTAAATGTGTGTTCTTCACCTTTAATGTGCCCAGTACCTACAAAAAAAATGGCATTAATATGCATTGTGTGAAGGATGAAAGCAGCTAGATGTAGTGTGGAGTTGGGTGGAAAGGATTTTGTGCTTGTCTGGCTGTTGCATTTGGTGAGTGTTTGCAAATGTGCTTTTATACGTTCGTCATTAAGGTCTTGCACAAACGAAGACTGTGAAGGCCAGATGGAATGTGAACCCCTTGAACCGGTGCACACAAAATATTTGAACAAGACTAAAGGCATGTCTGTTGTTGATATAAGTCATATTAGAGCAGCCCATAAAGTTGTGTAGTTGTTTGACACGAGAAGCTACAACAAGTACTGGTTATTAGTTCGTAGTGTGGAAGTGTCTAGTAATTAGTATACAATAGTAGAGTATGAAGTGTTAGTGAATTTTCATATGGGTATGAATGCACCATGGCCATGTCTTGTTGCGAATCTCCATCTTTCACATGTACTTCAAGTTGCCCTCTATTGTTGTGATAGCTAGTGGTAATAGCACCAAAGGAGCCAACTGGATAACCATAATCAGCGTCTATTAGCTAGGAAATTATCATGTCAAATGCCAGTCTGTGGTACTTGCACATGGGCTTGATAATGTCCAATGTGATTTTACTTGTTAAAGCAATGCAGCAATCTACATCACCTCTTTCATACTATGATTTACTTTTAACAATGAATTATGTGATTCGTATGCTAGAACCAACTATTAACCATGGTAAGAATTCATCTATTAAGGCATTTCTTATGTTCATTTTTATTGTCATCTAGCCATTGGCATCCACAAGGTCGGCATGAACAATTTCTGTTTTGTTTTGTGGGTTGGAGTATTTGTTTGTTTCCAGCCCATAAATAACAAATACTTCACCTTCAAATAGCAAACCACCCTCATTTCTACAGAGGTCCAAAATTGTGCTTGTTCTATGTGGTATGGAGGTGAAGCTGGAGGCACATGGTAAGGGAACATTTGTTAGTAGGGAATCCAATTTCAAAACCCAAATCTTGTCTTTTTTGGTTGATCAGTATATAGGCATTTAAGCTCGGTAAAAACATCAGTAAATGTTGACCAACCCAAGTAACTAACATCCATTGAGATAAAAGTATGTGATTTTACCATTGTAAATGGGTTGAGGATAACTACAGGCCCTTATATTCAAGAAAAATGTGTAAGTGTTGGTTATCATAAATGCGGGCATGCAGGCTAATACAACATATTGATTTTTCATATGAGAAGTACTGTTGGCACCCTGATAATTGTGACATGCCCAACTTTGATTAAAAAAGAGTACAACCATAGGAGCAATCCATGTTCAACACCATAGACAATAGATAACCTCAGATTAATCCTAAAAAACACCATTTTTTGTTGTAATTCAAGTTTACAATGAGATAGTCATATTACCCCCAAAATGAAAATAAAAGAAATGATCCTTAGGATGGAACACTAAGAGTAGATAGAAGAACATGCTTTAGGTTCAAATTCTTCAAAAGAAATAGTGATGTCCATAACTTGTAAGATCACAAAGCGAGTTTGTTGAATAATAGTTGGTAAGAATGTCACATAGGTTCAAATTCTTCCCCTGTAGTAGAGCTAGTTTAGCTTAAGACGAGAATTATGATGATTATATCAACTAACACCTTACTCATTCTTGGTAAAAGTGTAAATGGAGGATTCAGATAGGTCTAAAGATAATGTAGGTTTACAATACAAGTTTTTTCCCACATCTTTTTGATGCTTAAGAAAATAGATTTTATAATGTCTAGTCAGTTGCAAAATTCATGGTAATTCAAATTCTGTCCTTTGGTAATCCATTGATAATACTCAAACGTCTATCTCAGACTAAGAGCCAATTGTAAGGCTAAATTCCCTAGTATATGTATGTTTGTACAAGGCTCTGTATCTTGCTTAGAGGAGAAGAAAATAGAGCACCCTCTATTTTTTAATAGAGCATTATGTTGCATTTTTTGAGGATTAATACGATGGTGATGAGGTTTAGTACCCACCCACTAGGTTGGCTTGCTGGATTCCCTCTAGAATTGAAGACCTTTCTATCACTCTATTAAGCAAGATGCTCATGGGCAAAGATCTCTACATCTAAAATTGAGTTTTTCATAATTCACTAGTTGCTTCCAAAATATATCAGCAACCATCATAATAACTATACCCATGTACTATGTCATGTGTTTGATGATTGTTAACTCCATCATGTTCCAAGTTTAGTGTTTAGGATTTCAAAACCTACATTTCTGGCTATGTTATTGTAACAAATTTTAGCTCTATGTGAAACATTAGTTCCATTAACACTGTAGTATACAACCCTGATTTTCTTTTTTGAATTGTTTGCAAGTTTAAATGGCAATTTAATGGACAACCACAGTTTGCTAATTGGATTTATTTTATGATTTCGTTATGCTTTTCCATAAACATTGATAGATGCAGTACATAGAAATGCTTGCTAGAGAAAATTAGATTGAGCCAAACACTACTTATTTAACTTTTAGCACACATTGCATAAAATCAGAAAATGAAATACAACTATGTTGAGACCTAGAAAAGATTACTGGTAATTGTTATCAGCACACACTCCAATGAGGTCTACTTACACCAATTAAAATGTAAGAGGAATCTTGCAAGGAAAGATAAGAAAGCTACCACAATATATATAGTATTGTTGGATGAATCTTTCCTGGATCAATATAATGAATGGAGCTTAATCATCAATTGGTCCCACTTACCACAATCAATGACACACTAAGGATGTTCTAGCCATTGGGGATAGATAAACTCAATATTGTGGACATCGTATGGCTCCAACTTACCATAGCAGATAGCAGTAAATCCAGTCAGGAGGAAATAGTGAAATGACTAATATAATCAATACAATCTTAGTGTTGTCATCATGTCAAGAGGAGAGTCATATACCATCAAAGGTGTAGCAATCCAAGAGAAGCTTTATAATTAGGATTGAAGATCCAAAATTCACAAAACAGGGTTCCATATTGGCAATCTCATACATTAGTGATGATGTATGTAGACAGAGCACTATCAAAGGTGTAGTGACCCAAGAGAAGCTTTATAATCAACATTGAAGATCTAGAATTCATAGACTGGGGTTCCATATTGGCAATGTCATACATTAGTGATGATGTATGCAAACAAAGTAGCTTATGCCAAGAAGGGCATGCAAAAAGTAAAAAACTGAGTCATGGAATGTTGCAAACAGATGAGAATTAAACTTCAAACCTATTGAGGGATAACAATCAATAGTTTCTTTCTATCCAATTTTAACATTTTGGAATGTAGATTGATACAATAATCAATAGTTTCTCTTTTTGGCATGCAATTATGTATTTGGAAGTCATTCGAACATCTCCTATTTGCAAGCATGAAATTGTTGTAGTAGGTGGAAGAGATTGAAGTAAATACCTTTGTTCTATATGGTTGTTCTGTTCGTCCAACTTTGGAGGTGTGTTGCATGGTCTCTTGTTGTTTAGCTCTTTTTCATGCGCATCCAATTTAGGAGGTGTGTTGCATGGCCTCTTGTTCTTTACCTATCTGCCAAAGGGATAAAAAGAACAATAAAGTTAGGTGAGTATGGTAGAAGTCAGAACTAGTTAGCATAACTCAAGTGTCTTACCTTTTTAGCATATGTTGTTGTGGAGCATCATTTTTTTGGCTATCAGTAGTCAGGTTTTTGGAACAACTAAAAAACATAGACAAAGAGGAAATGTTAGAATGCATATCAGAATACATAAGGATTTGGGGTTCGTAATGTGAAAACCTTTAAAGAGGCAATATATATATTGATAAAAGTTTGAAAGAAGTGCTACCAGGAGTGAGGGTTGTACAGGACAGAGGGGAATGTGTCAAATATGAGTAAGTCAGCGACTATTGTAGAGTTCAGAACATGCCAGTTTGGCAGTTGGTTTTGTCAAATTTTTAGGCCTATGGATTTTCGAACTCATAAGGTCAAGAGTTCAAAAGAGCTGACAGAGAGCTTGTTAATATGTTGGAAACTCTACTACCAAGAGTGGAGGGAGCTTACCGAATTAAGTATCACATGCCTGAAGGGGTTGGCAAAATTGAAATGCCTTACCATTTTACCACATGATGTTGTGGAGTGCTACTTGCTTGTCTGTTGATGTTCATGTTTTGGTGCATCTAGAAAAAGATAGGAAAAGTATGTTAAATTGCATGATCCCTTATAATCAATATTAGTAGCTCAGTAAATAATTAAACATCTTTTTGTAGTTAAGAAAAATAGAAAACTAAAATTGCATATGATCATTGAAAAATTATTTTGATTTGAAAATATATGGTGGGATTTGAAATAAAACTCTTATTTTATTATCATAATTCTCATGGTTTACCATGTTGGTGTATGTTGTAGAGCATTGGTATCATCATGTATCTTTGATAGAATGATCCCGGAGCATCTATCAGTTGAAACCAAGAAAACATTGCAATGTCTTCATGTTTAATGTACAAGTAAGCCTGAAATCCTTAGTTAAGTTTTAGATTCATAACTGTCTGGCATACAATGCTTAGAAGGAACTTAGATTTTTGTAATTAGGACTGCTGGGTTCTGCAGGCTTACCTTTGTTCTGCTTGGCTTCTTTCAGTATTTAGGCTGTAAGTAGGTTGTTTTTAGCACTCGGTACTGATTGTTTACCTTAAAAAGGGCAAGTGTAACATCTTGGTAAATGGAATAAATAGAGGGAAAAGAAATGTAGAATTTTACAAGTATACCATGTGCTAGTTTTCTTAGTTATAAATTGTCATATATTAACGTTTTGGTATATGTTTTAATGCATTAGCAGTGCTATGTGTCTTTGATTCCATGGTTTTAGAGCATCTGTTAATTAAGGCTAAGAAACACAACAATTTTAGCATGGTTCAAGTACTTGCAGCCTTGGAATCCTTAGGTAATTTACTAAAACATAACTACTTGTTGTAAAATGCTTGGCAGTGATTTGAGTATAAGTAGTTTGGGTTAGAAAATTTTGTACACATACCTTTGTTTCAGCTAGCTTGTTTCTGTATACATGATGCGATCAGGTTGTCCTTTGTGTCCGGTGCCACTCATTTGTGCACTAAAAAGGGTGCGATTAGGTTGTCCTTTGTGCCCAGTGCCACTCGTTTGTGCACTACAAAGTAGAAGAGAACAATTTAGTACATGTAATAAAGGGATCATGCAATTAATTACAATTTTTAATGCAAAGTACACATATTTTACCATTTGTCTATGTGCCACTGAGGAGAGGTTTCTTGGCCAATTGTTACATCATTGTGAATGCATTTGTTGGAATTAGTCATTCATGTTCAATGTGAGAAGGTCTTTGTCCTTTGTAGAGAACATAGAATTGATAGGAGATAACATAAGTATCTTTTATGTTGTTAGGTGAATAGATATGGCCTACCATTTCTGTGTTCATTGTGCACTGGTGGCAATCCTTTCATTGGAGGCCATGTATATGTGGTGCCTATGGTACAATGACAATAAAACATATCAACATCCATTGCATGTGGTGAAAGCTCTTTTACCTAACTACCATGGGTGACTTTTAAAAAACTTATGTCATGGTAGGGCACAATTTGATCTTTATGACAATAAGATGATCTAGTGTTTCCATAGTTAGCTAACAATTTGAAGATATTAAACTGATCATAGAAAGCATTTGAATAGTCATGTGCTAGCAGTTTTGGACATTCTCATTGCAATTAACTCTTACATGCATTACATGGAATATTAAAAGATATTTCATAAATGGAAATAATATTTTAGAGATTGATCTACAATAGAACTATTACTATTCCTCTGAAATCTGCTTTGTTTTATGTTATCATGAGATTTGAATGGTTCTGGTTATTGTCTAATATGTTAAATGTTTTTGATTTATGACCTTTGTGCATTTAGTCAATTATGTAAGAGAAACACAATTGGAACCAAGTCTTTTGAAATCTCCTTCTGTACCTTTTAAATTTCCCTAATCTTGTGCATACCATAAAAACTAGAAATAAGCAATTGTATGATGTAAAATGCAAAGAGATGGTGTACATAAACAACACTAGTTTATGGGGTAGCAGTGGTGGTATAGACCGTAGTGTTAGATTCTGCAGCCCGTACTTAGAGAGGATTTCCCCAAGGCCGTTGTTTTTTTGTCTTATCTTAAAAGCTCCATAAGCATATTAAAGAGTTGATTAGGTGTATATTGATGATGAAGCAAGTCCTGTGAAATCTCCTTTTGTAGCTTTCAAATTTCCCTAATCTTGTGTAGACTGTAAAGACCAGAAATAAGAAAGTGTATTATGTAAAATGGAAAGAGATGGTGTACAAAAACAACACTAGATTGTCACCAGGTTATGGGGTAGTAGTGGTGGTACAGATCGTAGTGTTAGAATCTATAGCTGTACTCAGAGAGGAATACCCCAAGACCACTATTTTGTTACCCTATCTCAAAAGCTCCACAAGCATATTAAAAAGTTGATTGGGTGCATATTGATGATGGAGCAAGTCTTGCACTGCATAAAATGAATAACTATTAGCCCTGGCGTTATACAAATTGACTCTAGAGAAATTTATGAAGGAGAGTTGATATTGGTGTCAAGTTCTTACAAAGTGCATACTATTGAGTGTGTGGAGAAAAAGTGTCATTGATGATCCATGTTTGCCAAATGCATATGACCTTTAGGGGACATTTTGAATGAGTCATAAGAATGCCATGGCTAGTCCAGTATGCCTCTAATCTTCAAATTTTAGATGTAGATAAGTAGTTGTTCATCCAAAAGTGGTCAGTAACTGTGCTAGGTTGGGGGTCTAGTTGTTCTTACAACAAGTGTAGATTATATAGGTGCATGGTCTTTTTAAACATTTGTACACTTTTGGAGCATGTGGAGATGTCAATGTTAAAGTCTCCAACAATATATACAAGATTTTGAGTGGAAACAGTTGCCATTACCTTCCTGATAATTGTTATGGTATCTGTGACTGCAATAGCTGGTCTGGCATAGATATTACAAACAAAAATTGTTTGCCCATTTAGGAGAAAAGAGAGCAATATTGCTTCAACATTTTCAATAGTTAAAGCCATTGCATTCAATACATGTATTTGTTCCTTGATGCACGTCATTATGCCGTGCACATGGTATGTTGGAAAACAATTGTACCCTGGTAATGGATTTTCATGTGTTTGTGCTTTCAAGTGTGTCTCTTGTAGACAAATAATGCTTGATGACATCAAGTATCTATCATGTAGAATGTCCTCTTTGTGTGGTTGTAAATGGCGGGTGTTTAGTGTAGCTATTGCAATAGAGAATGTACCATTATGAGAATCCAGGGGTTTTTGAAGGGTCTAAGTAGCATTTATAGTTAGACGTGTCATTTCTTGTATGATTGTTATTCTCACCTTGAAGTTTTTCATTGTTAGAGGATTCAGCAAGAACAGTGTATCAATGCTTGTTGTTTAGGATAGGGCTATATATGCTAGCCCATAGTGGTGCACTCCTAGAGGATCAAATGCAACATGATGCATAGTAAGCCCTTGTGCTCTATGTATAGTTTGAGTGCATGCCAATTTTATTAGAAATTGTTTTTTGATAATGCTCTTGTGCATCATAGTTTATTTTTGGAGGGATCTGGAAACTCAAAGAATTGGCACCCAACTATAAGACACATATGGTTCATTAAGGTTTGTTATTTGTGTAATTTGAGATTTTCCTATGTGGGGGTCATTGAATTCTACCCAAATAATATCTTCATTAGTGGTTTGTGTGTATGCTTTGAACTTTTCTTCTATTCCATTAACAAGTCCATCTTGTATGTCGTAGTTGCCACCATATAGTTCGATGGTGATGTCTAGTTTTAATTGTATTTGGTTGGCCAAAGGCATACTATTTTTGTGCAAATGATCAATTTCAGTATAGTTACTATGCTCATCAATTGCATTGATTGTAATTAGTTGTCCAGGGAGAGTGGATAATATCTTTTGATTGTGTGCATTGGCATCTACTCTTTTGTAAAAAAAAGAAGGAATGTTGGGTCTGTAGGTGGGGAGTGCAAGCAATTGTTGTTCAAATATGCTATGTCATCATTTGTTTGGGATTTTATGCGTATTCTATTCAGAATATTGATAAAGGTCTCATCTTTTTGCCTTATTATTTCTTGTAAGTTGTAGCACTTTAAATTTTGTTGCCAAAAATCATAAGGTATTAGCTCGTTTTCAACTGCTAGCATTTGGAAAATTAGGCAATCATGTATAGGTTCTACCTGGTAAAAGTCACCACAGAAAATAACATCCAGGCCACCAAAGTGTTTAGTAGGCACTTGCACTATGTCACAAAATGTTTTGTCTATCTAACATAGCAGTCTTGCTCCAACTACTAAAATCTCATCAATGACAACAATTCACAATTGATGATACTACTTTGTCAATGTGTCTAACCTTTCAAAACTTAATGGAGCAGAAACAAATTTCATGAATGGAATATGGCTTGTAAAAAATGTAAAGTTGTGCCTCCTAAATTATAAGCTTCCTTCCTTGTATATGCAAGTAACAAGACCTTTATCTTGTCTGGGTCACTTTCAATTGAGTTGTTGTATATATGGAGTAGGCCTTGGTATATTTCTTTTGCAGTAAAGGTTTTTCCTATACCAACAACTCCTATTAAGAACATATGAAGTGGTGCAGAGTTTGGACATTGTTTTCTCATTAATATGTCCTTTACTATGGCCTATTGTTCTTTGTTCAGTCTTTTTCATAGGCTATAATATTCTGTATTTTTGAGTAAATGTGGGTGTGGGGCGGATTCAAATGGCCTAGACATCTTCCTCCTATACACATTATGGGATGTTGCCTCTAAATTTTCTTGCAAGTTGTATTCTTCATTGGTTCCATATTTCAGCTTTTGTATATTATTTTCATCTTGACTGTTTCCCTCTTTAGTTTTCACATCATGAATAGCATCATCCATATCTCCCCATGACTCATTTACATTGTACGTATATTTGGCTTCATTGAGTCATATTGTTCTTTCATTGGAGACAAAAGCATCTTCCCATGTTTTGTAGCCTTGTTTCAATTTGTTTTCATCGGTGGAAAAAGGGTAATAAAGTAGAAGTTTCTCTCTATAGTTGTTTTTAGGATCAATTTCTTTATTGTACCTAATAAATCTTATAATTTGTGGTCTTTTTTCATCGTCTTAATTTTCCTTTTGCTATTGTATAATCTGCAACAAATTCTACTGGGCAAGTAGAGGCCATTGTCAAAGGGCGTCCAATATAATGATCAATCAAACTTTTTCAAGGAACATTTTGTGATTCGTCCGATTCATTGCTCAAAAGCTTTGAGGATTTCAAAATAAATGTGCGATTTTCAGTAGTAGAAGTGTCTATGAATCAACACTTTTGCGAGCTATAGTTAAGAGGAAGGCCAAGCACAATGTGTACTGCTTGTTGGGCAGACATTTGTTGCAAATTGATTAAGGCACTTCCTAGCTTTGTCGTCATATTTATGGCATCAATGTTATGTTGTCTATGGTCTTCATATTTTGTTGAAGGCATCTGTCATCGAGTTATTTCTTTTTGTCATATAAGAGCTACAATACATTGTTGTTGCATATGTATTGAGAACAAACTAAGCATCTGTATTTGGTTGTCATAAATGACGGATCTGTGTTGTAAATAAATTGTTCCATACACAAGCAGGTTTCCTTTTAAAGAAGAGTATTTGTCTTACCAGTGTTATTCGTATTGCCAATATTTATTCAACTTCGGTCACTTTTAGGTCATCCAAGAACTCTGTGAAAGAGATAGTAGTATTGTAGCTTAAAGTTTCCAATGTGGTTCTTAGTGTAGTAGAAAAATGCACATTGTCTTGTGTGTACACATGGCTCAAATATTGTAGTCCTTTTCATTGGTGGTTGTGGGAAACCAAAGTGGCACCTCCTTCTTTTTGTTTTCCTATACTATCTAGTGTAATGGTGTGTGTGTAGCTTAGATGTTTTCTCGTCTAAACATTTTGTGTTACAAGTTACATATTTATCCACAAAATACTCAATGCTTGAATTCTTGTCTTTACCATAGACTGGAGCATCTTTGGTCCACAACATGAAATGGTCGTGTTCATTTCCCCGATTTTGGAATTCTGTAATTGAGAAATAGTCTGATATCTTTCCAAAAAATGTTTGGTATGAACATATTAGTTTTTTCATTACAAGTATTCTTTGTTTGTAGTAGCAGGTACAAGTCACTGGATCCTTTTTTATTAACTAAAAAATGTCATTGCATGAGGCTTCATAATATATTAATTTAAAGCTTGTGTAGTATGAGTCATATAATTCCTTTAGTGCGGTTGTTAGTGGGGTCCAGTTTTTCTCAGCACTTGTGAATGTGAGAAAGAATGTTGGTGGGCCTAATTGTCGTATCATTGCGAAAACATTCTTCTTGAGATGGTGGAAATAGTCTAGGGAGTTTCTTATCTTTTTGAAATCTTTATATCCAATGTCCGATTGGAAGATTTTTTTGAGGTTTGGTTTGCATTTCACCTCTCTTGCTTTCAGTGTCCTCCCTTTTCATTTTCCTTTGTGAATTCTTATCCATATTGTTGGAAAAACCTGGGCAATTAGTATTTTGATTGTTTTGAAAAACAAGTTCATTGTGTGATATGCAAAGGCTTGATTTGAATTTTGTAATTCCCATTTTTTGGTATGAAAGTTGTTTCACAATGTTCTCATCACGTGGTTCACAAAAAAATAGTGTTGGGAAGTTCATCTCTTCTGTGTAGTTATCTTGGAATATACCTAAAGGTTGTTTGCCTTTTGCAGGTGTTATTTCTATCATCTTGTCTTGAAGGGCATGTATGTTTCTCACCTTAGTAAAGTCATGGACCAAAGTATCAGTCTCAAATTCTGAGAATTCATCAAGTTCCCTGTCATCATCACTTGATGGTAGATTAGTATTGGAAAATTGCTCTTGTGAAGATAACAAGTGGTCTTCCCAGGCTTTATTCAACTGTACATTTTTGCATCTTGTATAGTGTTGTCTTGCACAACTCATTAAGTGCATAGATAATAATAGTTAGTCTTACTCTTCCTTTCTGATATGCACTTGTGTATTCCAAAAATCTTTTTAATGCAATGACAACTGTCCATGTGTCATTCATCAGGTGAGGCAACACGGTTTGAATTTTGTTGATGTCTATTGGCACATTGATGATTGTTCCTATTAGACCAACTTGCGATCTTTTGTGTCCCAGTTGCCAAATCTATGCAAATGCAATTCACAATGACACTTATCGTTCTTCAAGTTCTAAAAGCATAGTTGTATGTTGTAAAGGCTTGTTCATTTTAATTTGTTTTGGGGTTGTGTAAGGGGGTTTCTTGTGTTGTTGGAGCTACTTTTTACAAAAGTTACATATATTACCGTTAGACAAATCCGTCCGTTCCAGTAGTATTAATGAAAATGCATAGAGTCTCTTTTGTAGAACACTTTTCATATATTTTTTGAAATGAAGTTGTGCACAAATTACACATGTGTATTCTAGTGTGTCTTTTATCTTTTCAAGGTAAGATTCTATTATTGTTTTCCACTACTTGGTTAGGTTTTGATTGTTTTCAATTCTAGCATTTGTTTGGGTTTGTTGTTTCACTTTACGAAGCGAATGGTGTAAGGTCTTAGTTAACCTAGTTGTGACTTGTGTACAAGTATCGACCTGTATGCTATTTTCCTTATCAGGGACTGTATTGTGCAGATTTGTTGGGGACACAGAGTGTTTAGCATGTACAGGTCTGCTAGCTTGAATAGTTTGTTTTAATCTATGCATCTTAATGTTTGGTCTTGCATTTGTTGTTGTCATTGTTGGCATCTGTTCAATATTGGGTTCATCTAAAATTGTAAAGTCTACCCCATGTGCCTTATAGTGTGTATGCATGTCATTGACCATGACTTTCATGATATTGTACACTTTGATTGGCCTTAGGCACTTGTAATGTTCTTTTATACAAATGTTGGTAGTTTCTGACCAGATTTTCATCTTCACTTGCCAGATGTGGGAAAGCCATTCAAAATAGAAATCAACTCCTTCAATTCCACTTTGCTCATATGGGTCTCTAATCTTTGAAATAAATGTTTCCCAACTTGTGATGCCACGACTCATGGTCAAGTCACTTCTGATACATGTTTCCTTGCATTCTAATGCTATTTTGTCTCCACAGAGAATTGAATTACAAAATTATTGCACCATGTACCGTCTAAGATAGTGGCTATTATACTCATTATTCGTCAAAGTGGTAATTGCATTGAAAAGACTATCACCACAATCTGATATTGACAATGCATGCTTACACAGATTAAATACTGGATCTTGTGTGGCTTGCTATGCAAAATTATCAATGGATGCAAGGGGTTTGCTAGTATTTGTAGCTAACTGAGCCTTTTCTTTAGGCTGAGGATTTTTCCTATTGATAAGTAGCTCAAAGTGCCCATGCAAAGGATTTTCATTGTGAAACAATATGGAATATCCATTTGTCCCCATACGCTTGTTAAAGTGCAAGTATTTTGATTTCCTTATTGAAGGTCACACACACACTTGTATATCTAGCCATTTGGAGAGCTACTTTATGCAAAACAAGTCTCCCGAAAGGCCATATTCATTACAGTTTGGCTTTGGAAATATTGACAACCGCATATGCCATAGGTATGTTTCAACATCTGTAAGGTTGTGCAATTAAGACAGTGTTTGCGGGTCTAGCTCATAATTATAAGAAAGAAAAGCCTCGACATCATTGATTTCTAGGCAATATATGAAGTGATTAATGATCCCATTGTGAAGTTCTATGGATGTGTATCGCATGTGCAACAACACCTGAAAAGATTCGAAAAGGAAATCACCTATGTTGTATGTAAAAGGTGTTATTCTTGACATGTGATTGTTCCCCAAGGATTTATCAATTGTGCTTTGAAATAGGTCTTTGTTTATAGATTCATAATTCTCCACATCTACAACATGCCTGACTAGTTCTAATGCCTGTGGTTGTTGTTTCAATTTGTCCATGATATAGTAATAGTTTGAAAATAAACAACACAAATTTACTAATATTATCGTTTATGCCTCATGCATTTCTAGCATCTTTGTTAAATCAGAAATGATTAGACCAATTTCACTTTCACTTATGCTTTCTGTCATAGAGGAAGGTAAAAACAAATGAGGAACTCAATAAATTTAACATGTAAGAGGACATAATGAATCTTTTAAAAGAAAAGAAAATTATAAAATAGGGTATTTAAAAAACACTTCCAGTGATGTGATAAATGCAACACTGCGTTATAGTAACTAAGGAACTATGGAACTCTACAAGTGCTTGTTGGTGTGTGAAAAGAAATTGTCCAAAAAAGAGCAGGAGTAGGTTTTGAACTATGATCATATATTGCATGAAACAATTTTATATTTTATCTTTCTTAGCCCTATTTTTGTTAAAGTGCGCAATGGAATATTTCAATTACTAGCATGATTTAGCTTATCTTTCTTAGCCTCATTGTTTAATATTCCTGAAAGATTGGTGTGCCAAGGCATCAGTTTATGTACCAACCTTCTAATCCACCATACAAATATATCAGCACAAAGTGGTTGACCAGATACAAGTCCATATTTATCTCTTGTCATGACTCTTCAATGTCTATTGATGATCACCATTTACTAGGTATCTACATTCGTATAAATCATACATAGTTTCTGATCTAAGTCCATGAAAAAAAATTAGAATATACTAAAGCGTAAGACTGATATGGACAACAATTTTGTGATTTTCGTATTTATGAAATGGCGAACAAACCCCTAAATGGACCTTTTCCATTGTTGTACTAGATTCCAAGGCCTTCGGTTGGTAGAAGCCGACTGAGGTTCTTTAGACGTGCTTGCAGGTTTTTGAGCCACTAGATCATCTCTATCACATTGGACCTAACCCACCATTGCAAGATTGTTACATTATAATAGGTACTATTTTTGAGGTACAAATATGTTACTCTCCTCTATTTCTGAAAGCACCATGTTTTTAATCCATTTGCATTTTTCTTGGCTTACTTATAGCCTACTGAAACCCAATGTGTTTTACAAGTGACCAATATGGGTCAATAGGTACACGGTCCAGACTACAAAGCACCAGAAAATGAAAATAAACATAAAGGGAGACACCTTATATTAACACTCAAAATGTTCTGTATATGAACCAATTTTCTTTTGTATTGAAACTGTATATGAAACATTAAAATTGATATGCTGCATAATCAATACTGATACTCGGTAACAGAAAATGGAAACATGAAATTCCAAATATGTGTAGAAGTTACTAAATGTAGGAAAAAAAAGTTATGATTGGATCAGAGGCTCCATAAGGGTACTCAGAAACTAAAAGAATCCACAAGAGCACTCAAAAGTTGACAACCTATTGAAGTACAACCAACTAGTTGAAATTATGGTCACGCTTTCTTTGATTACTATGGATTTGATCTAACCTAGTTTTGGAGCTTCAATTATGAATGATAGAGCCTATAGAAGTACATGCTACCAATAAGAGGAAAGGTGATTGAAATTATGGTCATGCTCTCTTGATTACTTAAGGAATTGATCAGATACTATCTATTATTATGCTTTAGGTTTTACAGAAGATATCAAATTACATGACAGAAGTTCAACCCTCTTATGCCATTAAGATTGTAGAGTTTCTACCTTATCATCATCGACATATATGGTTTAGAGGACAGAGATAATTTTCTTGGAACTTCGTCACTTTGCAATATATTTTCCACCCTTACTTTGAACTACAGTACTTGTTCTGTGCTGCTTAGATCT
>BSBK01003281.1:500000-528684 GCA_027943335.1 Chamaecyparis obtusa
CACAAATCAATGAATGCAGATTGAACAACATAGCACATGGCTCACCTGCATGTTAAAAAAAGAATGCAAACATGCCATGATAGGAACTCAAAATGGGAGCCCATAACCCTCTGTCAAAATGGTAAACCCAACACTCTGATATTCGCCAGGCCCTTGCCAAAAATGCCAGCTACCTAGGTCATTTGCAAAGGCAAATCTCCCAAGACCTTTACTTTGGTTTTCTGTCCTTCTCTCACATTGTGAACCATGCAAGCCTCTGGTTTGCCCATAGGGTGTGCGCCAATGTTCAAAATGGGCAGATGGCCCTTAACCGTCAAGCATATTTTCTTTACAAACATTGGAGCTAATGGCCAAAAGGAGGAAATTAAACAATCTGATTGGTCATGGAGACAAGGATTAATAACACGTTAAGCTCCAACCCTCCACAAGAGTTTCCTACTTTGGCAGGAACTAATAAAATAATCGATATTAAAGGACACATATAGGGCCAAAAATCCATTGAAATCTGAGCACTCCACCTAAAAAGAGCATTGCACTAGCTCGCACAAAACTCCACCATTGCAAATAGGCCTTAATAAGGCAACCACACCATACCAGCTATGATGATGCTACATGCAATCTCCAGCTTCCAAAATAGTAACTATAACTCAACCAAAAGAGGTTAAACTCCCATGACCATAAAAGAGCTTAAATTTGTAGGGGCAACATCACTTAGAAGGGTGATAAAAGAGCCATCACCAAACATCTTCAAGAAAAGGCCAAACCACAACAGGGCATACCTAGATTTATTTTGACAAGAATCCCACCATCCAAATGGTTAGGAGTGTTGCAGAATGAAAAATTCACACTTCTAAACTCTATGAGGAATTTACAATAGAGTGTATGAAGACATTGAAAGTTGTTATCTTTCAATCTATTAAAAACCATCTTGACCAGAACTCTGCCTTGTCCCATCAAGAAATGGCAAACATATAGAAAGGTTTGTCTCTCTCAAACATCAAGATTGAGTTTTCTCTCAAATAAAATGAAGTACTAATTTTTCTATTGTCAAAATGATTCCTATTAAATTCAAAATATAATGGCATAAGTAGTGAAAGAAAGAAAGAAATACTAACCACATTGAGAATGGAAGCCTAAATCTAATTGTATCAGTCGTAGGAACACATTATAGGTGGATACTAATCAAATATAGCGCAAATGAAGTACTCATTTGTCTATTAATCCCAAAATCCCATTAACGAAAACCCCAACTATGATGCTCATAGGAGGAGGATTAGACACCACTATACCTAACAAAATCCTAAGGAAAAAAATCACAAAATTAGGAAAAAATCAAAATGATAGCTAAGCAAATCAAATGATGCATTCAGGAAAAGACACACATGTTTTTAGCTTAGTGGGTTATTAGATCCCCAATAAAGCACCTCCATGGGAACTAGCAGATGCAGAAGAAAGGTATAGATCCTATTGAACATGGTTTAATGCTCTCCTATTTTCCTTTTCTATAGCAGAAAATTAGGTATGAGACAACTCAGGGTGTGAGATAGGTTCACTGTGAAACACTAAACTATGTTTACGTTCACGATCTCACTCTGCTACTGGGGAAGCCTCTCGGCTCAGATGTACTCTAGATATTTTTAACTTGTATTTTTATAAGTTCAATTTAAACTTTCATGTGAATTTGGAGAACTGATATTAGGTGGTTGTACAACCATACTATTCTTGAAGATAATTCAACTACATTGTCAAAATTTTACGTGGGGTAAAATTCAAAATTATAACTAGCACATTCACATACTTCTAATTTTTTATGTAAATTATAATTATTTTAAAAATAAAATAAAATATTAAAATGATAATGTAATTAATTTTAATTATTTTTTATAGAAAAAGAAGTAAGAGGATGCTGACCCTCAGAACAAAGGGACTAGAAGCACATTAATAGCACTAGTCAAAGTAGATACAAATAGTTTAACATTAGAATCACCAAGTATAATATGCCCCTATCAGAAACATAAATCACAGTACTAATCAAAAGGATTAAACCAGAGTATCTAAGACAAAGAGTAGCAGTTAAAATAACAGTTGTAAGCCATGCAGGGCTGTACCAATAGCTAGACAAAATAACCTTAAACCCAAACATAGAGGAAGGGAACTGAGGACCATGCCCAATAAAAAATAAACAACTCATGAACACCAATAGTTAGTTCTTTCCACCCAAATGTTTAGACATTAGGGTCCTAGTCCACTCGTCCTGCAGGAATAGGAAAAGATCCTTATTGTCCTTCTCCGCTTCCAAACTGCCACCCACTAGCTTTTCTTGCACATTACAGAGGGTCATAGTCGAAGCATGCATGACCTTTAGAGAAAATTTGTTAGTCATCATGTAGTGATTCTTTAGTTCCTGCATATTCATTTTGATGTCAGCAATCTCCTTGTCCATATCAGAAAACCTCATCTTGAGAGTGTCTTTAAATTTGTCTTTGTCAGCCAGATTCCCGATATTGTACTTAGAGGTGGGGGGCTTATCCTAGGGATCATGAAGAGGACTCAGGAGAAAATTAGGGTTACAAGGGATTTCCATGGTTTGCTAGAGGTTGGGCGGGGAAGTGTTACCAGTCCTAATAGGACTCATGTGATCATCTGAGGAACCCTTCATGGACTCAGTGGTGTGAGAGTCTTTTTTAGACATGGACTACTTTCTGGAGGCCACTTCCATCATCCTAGTTTTACACTACTCCTTTGCAATTCTATTAGACCTTCGGTGATCTAAGCCACTTAAGTCAACCTCCAGATTAACCTGGCTCTTTATCCTTCTCCATTATTTGGGCTTTCACTTAGTCTCAAGAGTACTGTCAGACTCCCTTTGGTCTTTATTCTCCACAGAATTAGAGACATGAGACTCCTCCTAACCCTCCTTCCTATTGAAAGGGTTTTTAACACATTTTTTGCAAATTCTACCATCTTTAGCACCCAGCTCAGGCTCTTGGATAACCTGGATGGACTAGGAGGTGGAATAAGTAGGATATATAGTTTTGGTTGGGGATTCCTCCTAGGTCATCTCTTTGATAATCGAGGGAGGGGGGGGGGTTGGGGTGGTGGGCAGATAGCCTTTTGGAAGTCATAAATAGAGAGGAGGCCTTGATGGAGGATAGGGATTGATTTATTAGAGTTTTCCTTAATATCCAAGATATTACTTTCTATGGAATGCAGTAGATAGAAGGGTATGGAAATTAAATCCTTATTTCTAATATGATTTAGCAACGGTAAGTGGTATTAGTAGAACACAGTGAACTTACCTTCTAGCGTAAAATACATCATCACAATGAGACAAATCTTGGGCCAGAAGTTTGGTAGCTCTTCCCAGTTAAAGCCCCCTTGCTTCTTCACCAAATTCTCTCCTTCCTTGAAAAACTGGTTGAGGCTGGTAGGGTCGGGAGTCCAACTAGTCTTCTTGTATTTTCTCCCCTCCATAGAGAGGCTTGTTGCCTTCGCAATGACTTCCTCATTAATCTGGAAGTGGATTCTACCAACTGAGACACTCATATTGTTCCATGATGAGATGAATTATTTAGAAATCTGCTCATCATGCCCACCTTTCACGCACTCCATAAAACCCCATATGCCACTTTCTTTGCAGTAGTGGGTCACCAAAGTGTCTTAGGTGAAAGCCTCGTCGATCTTGTTAGGTCCAATGTGAAGAGTGTTGCCTCCCATTTCAATGCTCTATCTCTCCTATGCTAGAATATCCTAAAAACCTAAGACTTGAGCTTCTTGGCAGATAAAAAAAACTACTTGTTTCTGCGTGGCCATTTCGAGGAAAGATTATACTCAAAATGCTAGCCTTGGGTGAAAATTGGGATATGGGCTCCGTACAATTAGATGTAGTAGATCTCCAGGTGCCATTAATAGCAATAATGTCAGGGATGCACTTGTCATCCTTATTAGCCAAGTAAGCCCACCAATTCAGATAGCTCTCTCTCCACATGTTTGAAAAGTAATTATTATTCTTTATGGGGTTTTGGGTTCTCCTTTTCAAGATCGCAAAAATCACCCGAGCACGCCAACACATGATCTAGGAAGGATTCCTAATGAATATGACAACCTGGCTCATGTTAAGTTGTAATATTCATTTATCCTTCGATGAGTTGTTGAGTCACTGTAGGTAGATCACTAACCACCCTCCAACTATTAAGTTTGATTTTCTTTAGGCCTATGGCTACCATCGAGTCAGCAACAAAATTCCCCTCTCTATACATGTGGCCAATAGTCATTCATTGAAAGCTATTGAGAAGCTCAGAGATCTCTAGCATAATGGATCTAACCTGCCACCCCACATTTTCTCCACTTTTGACAACCTCAACCACCACTTTGGAATCCCCCTTGATTTCTAGTAGTCTGATGTTCATTTGGGTTGCAAATTTAATCCCCCATAGAAGGGCCATTCCCTCAGCTTGGGTGATAGTGCAGTTATTGAGCAGCCCAACATAAGCCAACAGGCATGTGCCATTATGATCTCTCAGAACACCACCCCCACCCTGGCCAAGATTATTTGTTGCCCCATCAAAGTTTAAATTGGTCCATCCTCTAAGGGGGTCGATCCATCTGGTAGCTTTTCTAGCTATCCGCTTAGCATCATCAAACCTAGTAAATCCAGCTAGGAGATTCCAATTGTCAATTATTCTAACCTCCTAGGCAACAAGAGGAATAGAGGGAAGCTTCCACTTAGCCACCCTAGAATTTTCACATAGGAACTTAGTTTCAATATAGAGACAAGTATCAGACTGGTTACTAGCCTCCCTAAAAATCTTGTTGTTCCTTTCCTTCCAAATAGTCCAGCAGATGTGAGGGGGAAGCATTCTCTAAAGGAGTTGGAGGAGGGGGTGATTTGAGGGAGATCTCCAATTAGTAAATTGATGCACATCTCTACCTAGGGCCCATGAGATACCCAACTTGCTGATTACCTCTTGCCAAATGCTAGTGACATAATCACAGTGGATAAATAGGTGATTCACCATTTTCTCATCCTTCTTACATAGGACACATCTGTTCACCATGGAGAAGCCCCTCTTTATAAGACTATCCTGGGTTAGGACCTTACCATGCATGAGAGTCCACTAGAAAAAAATGATTTTTGGCATGAGTTGAGGGATCCACACCTTCTTCCAGTCTATCGGGTTACTCTCCTCCTTCAGAAGTAGATTGTAAGAAGATTTTACTGAGAAGGTACCAGCCTGGGTGGGGGCCCAGATAATGGAGTCACTAAGCCTTGAAATTATGATATTAGCTAGTGTTTCCATGAGTTCCTTGGCCAATTGTTGAAGGTCCAGTCTGTCTCTTACCTGATTAGGTATATCCTTCCAGTCCCTTCCAGTGAAGTAGTTGGAGGCTCTATTACCGAGGATAGGTCTGAGATAGTCCATAAGAGGTTTGAATCTACAGCTCAGGTTAGGTTGGTTTAGGATCCAATGGTCATTCTAGAATCTGATGGATCTCCCATTTCCAATTTTCCAAAAAGCTCCTTTAGATAGTAAGGTCTTGCATTTACAGATGTTCATCCAAAGTTTGGATCCACTTGGGAGGTTACTATGGTGGTACATCCTCCCATAGGGATGTCCTTGGAGGTACTTAGCTTCCATTATTCTGCACTAGTCCACTTTTCCTTCTATGAGTTTCCATGCCACTTTCGTGGTAAGGGCTTTAATCATAAATCCAATTCTTCTTAGTCCTAGACCACCCAGTCTTTTTCAGGAGGTAGATAGTGTCCCACTTGACAAGAGACATCCTCTTCTTTTCTTCAGACCCCACTCATAGAAAGGTTCTCTGAATTATTTCAATTTTGTCTACCATGTTTCGTTTGATCTTAAAGAGGGATAGGAACTAAACAGGGATCCCTTGGAGAGTGGAGGCCATGAGCTAAAGTTTACCAGCATTTCTTAGAACCTTCCCTTTCCAACTAGCTATTTTCCTCTGGGTTCTCTCTAGAATGGAGTTCTAGAAATCCTGGGACACCTCCTTAACCGTAAGGGGGAGGCCAAGGTAGGTAGAGGGGAGAAAAGCTGACAGACAACCCAGGATTTTAAGCACTCTATTTTGTATCCCCATGGGGGTATTGAAGTAGAACAACCAACTCTTTTGATAGTTAATATACTGTCCAAAAGCCTAGGCATAACTTTCAAGGATTTGTTTCCACTGTCTAGCCTCAATCACTGAAGAATACTTGAAAAGTAAAGTGTCATCCACAAACTATTCTAACACAACCTGATGAAGGGTAGATGTAGGTTTAACACCTTTTATTCTTCCCGTAGAGGAAAGCATACTCAGATTCCTTCTAAGAACATTAGCCATCATAATAAAGAGGTAGGGGGAGAGATGGTCTCCCTATCAAAGACCCTTTTCCGGTTTGAGGAAGCCACTAGGAGTGCCATTGACAAGCATAGAAAAGCTAACAGTTTGGGTACATTCTTTTATAATCTGAACAACCTTCTCATTAAAGCCCATTTTAGCTAGAATTTTAACTAGGAATGACCAATTAACTTTGTCATAAGATTTAGAGATATCCAATTTAAAGGCCATACCTGGGACCTTGCTCCTGTCCATAGAGTGGATGATTTCATGGGTGGCTATGGCCACATCAAGGATCTATTTTCATGAAAGAAAACCTTTCTAAGTAGTGTTGATAATCTTCTCCAGAAGAGGCTTGATTATTTCAACCAAAATCTTTGTAAGGATCTTGTAGAAGGTGTTACAAAGGCTGATAGGCTTGAAATCCAACATAGTGGTAGGATTGTCATGTTTTGGGACAAGCACAATGTAGGTTTTATTATGTTGTCTAAGGAGGCATCCTATCTTAAAGAAGTCTCTAGCAGTATGGGTAACATCAATCCCACAATGTCCCAAAATTCTTGAAAAAATGCTAGAGGAAATCCATCTGGCCCTAGGGCTTTGTAAGCTCCTATAGCGAAGACCCCATTCTTGACCTCCTCATCAAAAACTCACTTCGTGAGCTGGTCATTCTCCCTATGAGATATAGCACTTTGGATGCTGTCCAAGAGTTGATTTTGGATGCTATTCAGGCATGTAGGTCCCTCATTAGATTACAACTCTTTAAAGTAGTTAGCCGCAACCTGATTGATTTTCTCCTTCTCCTTGATTTCGTTCGCTCCCTCATCCTTAATAGTAGTGATGGTATTTCTTCTTTTATGGTTGTTGATAGACCTATGGAAGAAAGTCATGTTATTGTCCCCTTCAACAAGCTATTGGATTCTGGATCTTTGCTTCTAGTAGATTTCTTTTTTTTTTAGGGTTTCCTGACACTTGTGTCTAGTCAACTCCTCCTCTACCTAAATCTAGGGTGGGTGGCTTCTAGAAGCCAATTGGGCCTAGAGGGACTCTAAGGTTGTTGCCAGTTCCTTTTTCTCTTTACAAAAGCTACTGAAGTTATGTTTTCTCCAACCTTTAACCTCCCTTCTGATAATTTCAAGCTTTTGGGTGATTTTGGACATGGAAGTACCTTTGATGTTAGTCGCCCACCAAAATTTCACTTGATCTCTAAAGGATGGGTGAGAACACCACATGATTTAGAATATGAAGGGGGTTGGGCTGACCTTAGTGATGTCATGCCAATAGAGAAGGAGGGGGTTATGATCAGACGTAGTTCTAGGGAGGGAAGACAAGGTAGAGTTCAGACAAAGGTCCCATGAAGAGGTGGCAAGAACATGGTCCAACTACACCTAGATGAGATGGGGTCCCTTCCTATTGTTGGTCCAAGTGAAGGGGTTCCCTTTCAGAGTGATGTCAAGAAGACCTCTGAAAGAAATAAAATCTGCTAGATCCCCCATGCTATCAAAGTAGTCCATTAGTCCACCACACTTTTCTGAGGGGTAAAGGGGGGTGTTAAAGTCATCGGCCAGCAAGAAATTTGTAGAACTACTCTGATCTAGCGAGAGGCCTAGATCAACCCATAGTGAGGCTTTGCTAGCCCTGGTATTTGGAGCATAGATATTAAAATTGATCCATTCAAGACAATTCTTCCTAAAGGTGATAGTTAGGAAATTCATGGAAGACGTAGCTAGCTGACCAGTTATTCTATTGGGGTTCAAGAGCATAGCAATGGCTCTAGATGCACCCACTACTTTAGAGTAAAGGAAGATAGAACCCAGCCAAAGATTGGGTGCAAGAGTAGAAAAATTACTCGCAGACATCTTAACTTCTTGTAGGAGTAGAACATCAAGCTTATGATAAAAAATATAGTGTTTAACAACATTTTTTTTAAGGGATCTGTTTAAACCCCTCACATTCCAAGAAAGGAAAATCATTTCTTACTTTTAAAGCTAGATTCCAGGGTTTGCTTCTTACCTACTGCAAGATCCCTTGTGGTCCCTCTCAATCTCCTAGCTCAGTCTGAAGGCCTTCCCTTCGGTGTTTCTATTCCCACATCAACCTTCTTAGGTTTGGTTTTCTTTTTCTGCATTTTCCATTCCCCTTCATCTTCCTCCAAACCATCAAGGGATCTAGAAGAGTTCTTCGTCACAAGCTTTGGGGGGGTTTAGCATCTAGATTTTGGGATTTTAGCTCTAAAGAAACCACAATGGTAGGCTTTTCTACCTCAGTATGGTTAATCTTTCTCCCCTCTAGGGGGGTGTCAGGGGATTCTTTACCTGCTCTACCACCAGCTAAAGAATAGGCTCCTCTGCAGGTAGGAGTTCAAGAGAGTCGACAACAGGGGATGATCTCACCTTCCTCTAGAGCCAAATCTTCCTTTCCTTCAGTTTATGTTTCCTTAGTCACTAAGGGTGGGCAAGTCTCCTCCTTGTCCACATCATTTGTGGGGGGTGGTCCTTCAGCCATTCCTTTGTCCTTGTTCCCTTTTTTTTTTCCTGACTTGGAGGTCATGTGAGTGTCACTAGAGTGGCCTCTGGTATCACAGTTCTGACAAAACAAGGTAGCGTTCTCATACACTAGTGCTTGGGTCCATCTACCCAGTTTAGATTTCAAAATGACAAAGTTGGGTAGGGTTTTATTCAGAGTAACATTCACATAGAACCTAGTAAAAACCAACATAGATTTAGAGCGGGTCACCTGGTCCATTATGATGAATGTGGTGAAGGATTCGGAAAACTTTCTCATCCCAATATTCCAGTGGGAGGCTAGGGAGACAAACCCAAACCGGGGCCATTCTTGTTAGTTTCGTCACCGGATTGAATCTAGGTTTCCATTTTACAAGGGTCAGGAAGTGCTTCCCATAGACCCACAATCCTGAAAAAACAAAGGACAAGTCCTCAAGAGTGGTAAAATTAAACAAAAAAAGCCCACCCAACATAACAAAAACAAGGTCTGAACCCTTGATCTTCCACTGGATAGACACCCATTTCCTTACCATTTTGATGGTAGGTCAAAAGTTAAAGAATCAACCAACCAGGGCCAATTGGAAATCTGCCATCATTATATTCACCACTGAATCAGGGAGCGACAGTTCAACACCTTCCCTATTCTGAACAAAGTCCACCAGCAGAGCCTCTAGAGATTATTGAGCTTCTCCAACAAGGGCCCCTTTCCATTTGGGTTTTGGAGGGGACAAAGGGGTATCAGCAGAGGAGGAGACTTTTTGAGATTCTATTGTTGACTCAGCAGCTAGGACCATGACAAAGGGAATCATGGGAATAGCTTGGGGGTCCATCAAGACCAGTAAGGGGGATAGCTAGGGGGGCATAATCTCCCCCAAGGGAGGCAGGCATGGGAGCTTGCAGTTTGAAAAATGAGCTTGGGCGGGAAGTTGCAGAGCGGGAAGTAATTAATTAATTTTAATTGTTAATGTTAATATTAATTATAATTATTTTTCAAAATAATAGAATAATAGAAACAGAATAAATAATAGAATTATAACAGTTTTAAAAATTTATATAATGTAAATTATTAAAAAAAAAGTATTATATTAATAATTTAGAGATATTTCTCATAATAAAAATATCATAATATTATTATATTCTAATAGTATATTTTATATTAAATATTTAATACCTCTATTTATTATGTAATTATATAAAAATTAAAAAAAATTATAATACATTGAAAATAAACTAAAATAAACATTCAATGCATTTTAATATAAAAAATTAATATTTTTATAAAAATGAGTGGCTAAAATAATGCATTGTTTTTAAAAGAATGACAATGAAGTTGTTGCATTCTTAGAATTTCACATATAAGACCCTAAACCCATTTAACCAATGAGATAATCAATACATCATTTTTTTCATTTTATAAAGTTAAGAAAACTAGATTTAAACTAACAAAAACATAAATTTTTTAACAAAAAAAGATAAATACTAAATTGGGTGGCCTTTGTGCAAAGACTATATTGCACCTAATTTTTATGAAATACAAGATTCTCAAAATAAAATAATGGCATGATTTTTTGATTGATTAAGAAGATTTCTCCAATAACAAAGAAACCTGACTTGAATGATCCTGTATTAAGGGCTAAATTAGCAATTGGTATAAACAAGTTGACATGGTCAAACCATTTTCACTATTCTTTAATATTTACTTATTTATTTACTTGTGTTTCTTTTGACTGATCAAATATATGTCATCTTACAAAGTCATTTTCATTGTATCTTGTTATCCATTATATTTTATCATCTTTCTATATGTAATATAGAATCTCATCTAACTTTTATTTTCATCTTTTAAGTCTATGCCTATATAGAAAAACACTAATTCTTTTGGTTACCTATTTATAATTCCTTCAAGGAAATTATGTCAATAGAGAAATAAAGCTTCTATACTATGATTTGGTTTCAACAATTTTTATATTCTATTAAAGTTGATGTTTTATTTGGCTTATGGTTGACTAAAGCATAATTTCCAAGGGTTTTTATTTTTGCAAATATAATTTCAAATGAATACAAGCAAAAAATAAGAAGGGAAACTATTCTACAAGACAACAGTAATGGTGCCTTGCTCGGAAATGTCAATAAAAATTTATTTTGTTTGCATTACTATTAGGATGTATTAAAGAGTTTCTTTTGAGCTTTCTTTATGTTTGTTTTGTATTTTAATTAGTAGGTTGGTGTTTTATATCATTATTGGTATTGTATAGGAGATTTGTAGACTTTCTTAGAGATACTTGATTTATCAAATGAGATGGATTGTAATATTCTCTAGCTAAGTGGGCCTACAATACCTTTCAAGATATTTTTAATGATGACTTATGTTAGTCTTTAGTTTTTATGTATGTTTTCTAGCAATGAATACAACCTACAATGTGTAATCAATTTAAAATGGGTCTTCCATATATGAATGTCAAGATAATGAGCCGATTTTTACATCTCAATATATGCATCCACTACTTAAAGTAGTTTTAATTGTATTTCCAGATGAAGTGGGATTTTTATCCAACATTAGTAACAATATTATTATTAGCTACTATTATTGTGGTGGGATGGGTAATAATATTATACATCTCTCTTGCCCCACCCATTAAGAATTAATATTATTTAAGATGCTTGTTCGTTATATCCCAAGGAGATTGAACTGAGCCTATTTTTGGTTCTAGTTTTTCTATTTTTAAAACTAGTTTTCAAGTCATTGAATTAAATATTCTATAATAGGTAGGTTGGATACTCTATTATTCTCCTAGATTGGTTATTGTAGGCCAATAAAATTTTTGGCTAGAGTTGAATACAACTATTTTGTTCAATTCAAATAATAGAAATCATAATTCTTAATTAGTAATTACTCCCATATTTTGATCATATCATGGAAATAAGGGGTTGAGATCCACAACTACTATATTCATATCTCATAAAATAAAATTATTCATAGGCATTATAATGATAAAAAAAATATTCTAATTATTTTTCTGAACTTAGAAACTAAAGATAAAAATAAACTAAGATAAATTATAGTATCTAAGGAAGAAGCATAGTGAAATATTTGAGTTTGATTGTGAGATTCTTCTCTAATAAGATCTAATTGATACTTGAATGGGTAAAACAAAAATACCTAATGAGCTTCTCTAGAAGTGGGGCATCCCACCATTTGATACCCCATTATAGAAAACCCCAATATACAATACTCATGGTGTACATACCTCATTCTATTACACTTATTGAGTTGTATATGGCATTGTTTTTTGTTGATGTCAAAAGCTTCATACCAACACTATAGTGACATCATTTTGTTGTTGGAATTTTTTTTAATGTGCTTGTTGGTTGTTGTTTGTGCAACATAAGTTTTGGTTATGATCACACAAAGCTTTTTTTGAATAATTTTGGTGTTCCCTAGTGTTCCATGGAGAGAGTACATTGTTCTACTCATAGTAGATTTATTTGGGTACACTTATATGATTTTAGTATTTGGTACTTCATGGAATATTCTATTTGTTGTTGATGATTTCCATGGCTACAATGTTCTTCCAAGTGTTTTTGATAGGTGAATAGTAATCCTTTCATTATATAGTTTTGGTTTATCAGCTATATATTATTGTAGAGATCTTTCATCTATTGGTGGTTCCAGTTATTTAATGGTTCTTCTTTTGGACTTGTTTCTAGTGTTCTAAAAATATCTATAAATGCAATATCCACTCTAATATCTTAAGTGTTCCCATCTTGGGCTATGTTTTAATGTTTTAATAACTTTTCTTAAGTGTTTCATAGATTTAGAATCAATGTTATATATAAAATGTAACTATAAATTCCATAACATTGGCATTGTCATATGTTTGATGTGTAGTAGACACTTGGTGGATTCATTATTTGGGGTAGATTCCATCTAGAGCATTTTTTTGGTTTTTTGGTCACATTTGATATCAACAGGTTGGCATGTGTGTGGAGCATTATAATCATCAAGGTGGTCCACATCTCATTCCTCTCCACATCGAGAATATCATGGTTCTTTAGAGAATGTGTTGCATGTTGGCATGTGTGTTGAGTATTATATTGATCAAGATGGTCCACATCTCATTCCTCTTCCCTATGAGAATATCATGGTGTGACATATTTCAAACTTGATTTGGATGACATGGTTGATGGCATCAAGAAGTATAGGAAGAAAGATAATTTTAGTTATTTGAGAGAGATATTCATATGATGATTTAAGGAAAAGTGAATGTAAATCAGATATGATAAGTTATATGTGTTTATGATAATGTACGTAGATGCAATTGGTAGTATATTGATATATAATTTGTATTGCAAATTATCAATGATAGATATTTTAGTGGTGGATTTTATCTCATTTATTTTATTTTGGTAGTGAGCCTATTTGCATTAGCAATGATTCTATTTATATTTAACATAATTTTTCCCTGTAGTAAGTCAGCTTACCTATAGTGAGAAAAACCTAAAAGTGAGATTTTGTACAAGTCACCTTATCCAGTGTAACCTTAATAGGTATTTTATAATCATGAGAATTATCTTCTTTGTGGGTTTTTACATGTTTGGTTTCCACGTAAATCTTGGTGTTCTCTATGTTTGTGTTTCTATGTTCTTCATGCTTATATTTTATGTGGATGTTTAATGTTCTTAACCAGAAAATATAAAGTTTTATTATTGTTGGAAATTAGTTGACCGATAGAGGACAAGTTTTTTAAATTATGTGGGAATAATTGATTCACTGCCCCACTCTCTTTTATTCGTCCTATTTAACAATTGGTCATAGAGCTTGGTCCCTTACAGATAGAGCTTAATCTCTTAAAGGAGAGCTTGGATGTTTGAATAGATGGAAGAAGGATTTTTTTTTTTATGAAGATTGTAATATCATGATGAGTAACATAGAGTGTATTAAATTACAAAATGAGGACTTAAAAGAGGACCGGAAGGAAGAAAATACATGTATTGAAGTAAGTTGAGTGATTAGATCAAGAATTTCAAAGTGAGACAATAGGAATTAAGTTAGGAATTAAATGAATCAAAAGATATGGTTTAAACTATAGAAGAGGATCTAAAGGAATCTAACAAAAAAGTGGAAGACCTAGAAAGATAGATAAATATCAAGATGCATTCTAAGGAATTTATCAGAGATGGAATGAAGCATGAATTGAAAAGAGTTTGAGAAACTAGACTTGAACTCAAAGTTGAAAGGGAAAAATTTAAATAATTTAAAGAAAATTACAAGGAGATCATCAATAAGATTTTATAACAAAATGAGAATCTAGAAATGGAACTGATGAAGATGGGATTAGAGGGAAAGGTGTGTAGAGGTAGCACATTTTTTTATCAGTAATTAGATAGGTAGAAAGGTTAGAAATGCAAAGAGATTAGGTTTATCAATGACATTGTTAGAGTGGAAAGTCCTATAATATCAGATCCTGTTAGGATTAAGTAATACTGAGAGGAGGGGTGAATTAGTATTACATCACTTCAATTTCAACTTAAAACAATTGCAAATAAACCATATGAATACCAAAATGAAAAGAACATAAACACATAAAACAAAACTCATAACACCATTATTTACTTTCAAGGAAACCCTAGCCAAGGGAAAACCCCGGTGGGAATGGTACCCACAACTATGCACTAATTTATAGAATCCTTGTTAGGAGATCTAGCAATGTTAGGAGCTTAGTATTACATAGTTTATTTCCTTGTTCTAGAGGAATAAAAATCTTATTCGGGGTATACGAAAACCCTATTAAAGGTATATTGAGTTTACAACTCTTACAATCAATAATTCAGTAACAAAAGTATTCTTAAATAGTGAACACTACAAGAATCTTCTATGCTTTGATAATTCCAATTATAGCTCTGTTAATCTCTTATCTCACATCTGCTATTTTCCATTATTGATATCCCATATTCACATCCATATCATTAACATTAATTTCACTCTTATCACTTCCATAAAACACTCTTTATTTATATCTATTTTGTCATCCATTCATCTCTCAAATACACCACAAAACATTATAATTACTTATACAAATGATAAATAATGAGTCAAAGATGTTATATTACCATAGTGTCAGTAATATAAAATCTTCATCTAACTTAGCACATTATCATTCTATCTAGCCTTCCTTTAATCACCGTGACTGTTCATATTCCATGTTTCACTGTTCCTATGTCTTCACATAACTTCATATTCCTGTAGCTTACTAATATCACTACAAAAACATGTGTGAGCTTAATTGAAGGTCTTAAATATCTCAAAATATCTTCCTCTAAGTTTGGAAGCCATAATATATCCTATATCACCTTCACTGACCAAAACAATACTTGAGTATACTGAAATATGATTCGGTAATTAGTCATTTTCATGACGGTGTCTCTAACACTTATACTCACTTCATGCAATCATTATAACGTAAGTGTTGTCATTAATGAAAACCCTTAAGTGATTCATAATGTACTCAAAACATCACTTGCCAACAATCTATCCCTTTACCATTCATGGAAACACTTAGCAAAAAATGACTAGATGTCCAAAACACTATCTTCCTTCTACTTTTCCTTTCCTATATATATACATATTCTTCTTCTCTTTCTTCTCTTTTCTCTCTCTTTTTTTTAAAAATTTATAATTTTCTTCTTCTCATTTTTCTCCTCTCTTCTCCACTCCCTTTGACATCAGTGGAAAAGATACATACAAAAATGCAAAATCTCAAGGTATGTGCAGGATCATGGTATGCCAAACGAGGCCCTTAAGTGGAAATGAAAATATAGAACATCAAGTTTAGGAAAGTTGAAATAAAAAATTGAACAAGTTATAAATATTATATCAAAAATATGTAAGAAGAGAATCTTTAGAAAATTGAATTTAGTTTCTAAGATACTAGGCTTTTTTTCAAAAATAATTAATCTATATGTTGAAAATTTGAAATTTCAATGTAGTAGTACGAAAATTTCTAGAAAAAATAAGTAGGTGTATGTCTGACCACCTTAAACACAAGCAAAAGATAAATTTTTTACATGATTCTAGATATAATTAGTAGACTCATCTCCAGATGTGACACATATTTTTTTGTAATTTTTTTCTAAGTAAATAATTAATTATGATTTTTCTTCTACAACTTTGAGAGAATACAAAAACTCTCATGTCTGACCACGTTAACTTAGTCTAAACTTTATCAAATTGATTTTTTTAATTTATTTTCTTGTAGTAGGAAAATCAAAGAATGTGACACATATTTTGGATTTCAAAAATGTTATACAGTTTGAAAGTTATTTCTATTTTTCAATAAGTCTATCAATCAGGACTAGAAAGATAACAAGTAGGGGTATGTCTGACCACATTAAATAAAATCAAATGATAATTATTTTTATATGATTCTAGATAAAAGTAGTAGAATCATGTCTAGATGTGATGTATATTGTTTTGTATTTTTTTCCAAGTAAATAATTAATTATGAATTTTCTGCTACAAATTTTCCTGAATATAAAAACTCTCATGTCTAACCAGCTTAACTTAGTCTAAACTTCATCAAACTGAAATAATTATTTATTATTAATGTATTAGGTGACTCATAGAATGTGATGAATATTTTAGAATTCAAAAATGTTATATTGTTTGAAAGTTATAGTTGTTTTTCAAAGACTATATCAATCAGGACTTCTTTTTCACATCGCCACTTTTGGCATACCATGATCCTACACATACCCTTCAAAAGTTTAGGACTTAGTGCTTGCTCACAAATTCTAAATATCTTGGAAGGAATCTTCTAAGGTATTTACTTCATCAGTCCATGACTTATTCAATAGTTCACTGATATGGATCGGTCGATTCAGTGCATAAGATACAATCTATGTTGCCTTCAACTCAATGGGTACAAAGTTCATTGACTTCTCAATCTTCTTCATCTCAGTGAGATAAGCTTCAAGAGTTGATAGCTTAGGAGTAATTAGAATCTTTAGAAAACCAAATCTTTCAAATAATTTCCTTTAAATGTATTCAAAACACTTATCTTATCCAAAATTTTAGATGTATTCTTGTCCATTTTTCATATAGATTATGAAGAGGTCTCACAACTGTTGATCATGTTTTCTAATGTAACCCTTTCCTTAGCTATAATTTCATCAATATTCTTAATATGTCTGATAGGATTGATGCAATGACTATATACATTTCCTCCTTGTAGAACACAACTCTTGAATTTGATAGTAGTTTCTTTCAGAATGCCCAAGTCTCATGAGATAGACTAGCATACTTCCTTCAACTTATTTTTAAGTTATCTCTTCTCATATTTATCCTCTATGATTTTCAACAGCAAATCATAATGGCTGTCAAAGTTCTCCAGTACCATGTTTAGGTTCTCAGCATCATCCTTCCCTTGAAATGTAAGAGGTGTAGAGGGTATTTTATTCATAGTCTCTATTGCCCTAGAAATCACCGTTACCTTCTTATCCCTCTTTTGTTTTGATACTTCCTTTTCCTTAGGAAATTACATGAAAGATAGTCTCATAAGCTCATCTTCATCCATGCTTTCCACATAAGTGCTTACTGGTTGGACCTAGACTTGCGAACAATAAGGTGGAGGAGATGGCAGTTTCTTCTTTGAGTTTAACTCTTACTTCTTCTTCTTTTCCTACTCCTATCTCTTCTACCTCTTCTTCCTCTTTCTATTTTTCCTTCTCTTGTTCTTTCTCTTCCTATTTTTCTTCTTTTTGATCTTCCTATTTCTATCCTTCCTCTTCTACTATCAACACACTATCTATATTTTCTTGAAAAGGATCATTTATATCAAGTGAGGTGTCAAGTGATATAAGCACAATATAAACAAAGAATTTTGGTTGCTTGTCCACTTAGCTTGCTTTCATACTCTCTGAGCAGCTTCCTTGGAGATTTCTCCCATTCCTAAAAGTGTAGGCTTGGTAGCTTTGGCAGGTGAAGGCTTCTTAGGCATGCCACTCATAAAAATTTGATCCAATGCCTTCTGTGTATCTTCAATTACCTAATCATATTTCCTTTCCATTATCTTTACAAGTCTCACCTTGGTTCTTGATAGAGGTTTTACTTCTTTAATGATTCTCTCACTTTCCTGTATGGAAACTACAAGAAACATGTCTCTAATAGCTTTATTTCTTATTGTTTCATTGTTAGTATGAGCCTATTTTTTTTATATTTTTAACTTGTTATACAAATCTTGAGGAGTACTGGCTTCAATTTGTACCAAGGTTTTTTTATAAAATAGCAAGTACTCAATCACTATATCTTCAATCATTGCTTGATTATCAAAATCATAACTTTCATAGTATCTATTCAATTTCATCAAATTTCCATCTCTTATTATCCTTTTCTACAACATTTTGTTATCCAGCTTCCATAGGTTTTATGCCTTCTTTTTTTCTAATTTTTCTTCTTTATTCTCTGTTATCTTATCCTCTTTCTTCTTTTCTTCTACTTCTAACTTTTGTTTCTTTTGGATGCTTGGTTTGTTTGATCTTGTAGATCTCCAAGGTGTGCTCATAGGTGCATCTTCTTTTGATACATTCTTAGGGACAATTGATAAATCTATTATATCAGAAGTAGGACTTATTGTATTTTCTTCTATCGAGGGACGAGGTGCTTCAATTTCCATGCTTTGTCATATTTTTCCTTACCTCCTTTAATTATTCCCTTGTGATTCCTCCCTTCACAGCTATGTCATCTAACATCTTTTCTATCTTCCTCTTCCTTGTTCCTTTGTCCTATTCCTCTCTAACCTTTGCTGACTTTTCCAAGTAAGCTCCCCATCACTCTTCAGATATATCAATTTCCGATGTCAATACATGTTCAACTTTCATTGTGAGAACCTCAGAACTAACCTCATACCCCATAGGGTAGTACCAATTTATTCTAGGCTCAACTGCTTCAAAGCATACACAATCAATTTCAACCATGAAATAGATTGTAACTTTGTATTTCTCACCTAACTCCTCAACAATCATGTATCTCTGCTTCATTTTTCTTTGAAGGATCTTAATCATTGCAAACAATTCACCATCTACCCAGTTCTTGCTTTGTCTCTGGTAGCTTTCTGATATTTTTATAATAGTAGGTACAATATCCTTCCATGCTCTAGGGTACATTCTAGGAAAGCTGTGCTCAATTTGAATGTACACGTGAATCATGAGTGAATGAAACCTAAATAATTTTGACTTATCTTTCTTTATAATCCTCACATTTTCTAAGAATTATTTGGCTAGGATCTCACATAGGTTATACTTTGTGTTTTCCTTTACCATTCTTTAAGCCATCATGATTACCCCTGCTGATACAGAATTAGGTTTGCTACTGTAGTACAACTTATATCCTAGTAGAATTTCTACCAATCTTACATCTTGTTGAAATATGTCATTCATAGTCATCACTCTCTTGTTTCATTTGGAATGAGTGAGGTTTTTTCACTTGTTTCTTGATGTTTTTCTATTCCACTGGGAGGGATCCAGTATTGTGTAACTTAGTTATTTCATGAATCAATTGGCTGCATATCTTTACAAGATGCTCTCCTATCTAGATAAATTGATCCTAGATTCTTCTTAGTATAATTTTGAACCATCAAGTCTCACAGAACACATTAGGAGGGTTAGCTTAATGATTGATTGGTATTCCATATGTTTAAAACTCTTCCTTCATTTTCCCATCATACTCTATCATTTAATTTATCTCCCTATATATCTCTACATCCCCTATGGTCTCATACTTACAGTGAATGTAAGCCCTAATGTCTTCAACATGTAACACGCCATAAGGGGTTTACAAACATGCTCCTTGTGGATCATCCTTACAAGACATAAATGGGTGCCTCTAAACTTGTACATTGGTCTATCAATAGAATCATATATGATAGGTGCATCCAAACTTATAATAGAGTATTTAATCTAAATACCTTAAATATGTTGAATTCCAAAACTTTTTCTTCAATCGATCATGCAAGTATAGTTTCTAGGTGGTTGATGCACTTCTCAACTCTACTCTCTTTTGTCACTGCTTATCAAATGTTGAAGAAATTATATGCTTCAAGGTCTTTTATTCATCGCAAGATGAGTAAATTCATTTATCATAGCTAGCTCAACTTCGCACACTGTCCAGTCAAACATAAATCTCGCGCTCATAGGATATGAATGTCCAAGTATTGTGATCATGGATTTAGACTCCATAATACCTTTATATATCATATCTAAGCTAACATGAGATCATTCTACATGATCAGGAGTTGGATATAATCTAGTGTGTTCATCCAATGATCCACCTAAGGCCATGCTCGACTATTTAGGTTGATGTAGTAATGTTTACATCAAGTGAAGACATAGTAGCATCTATTGTCTCTCCTTGGACCAATGCCTTATTGAAATATTTACCTTCATATCTTCCCATCATATTCATCTACTGATTTCTTGAAGTGATTTTTGAACTCATCTATGTACTCGTTAAGACTTTTACCACTTCCACCAATATTCTTCTTTATAACCAATGGTGGTGGTCCTCTTCTATAGTCCATTCAATTATATCGGCAAAACATTGCTATATTTCCTAACTTGTTGCATTTGAAACATGTAGGTGGTCTTCTATGCTGATTAACCTGTATCTTACCATACCTTGTAGTATGCCCAAGGTATTGCATTTGTAACATGTGATCTTTATTATTGGATCTTCTCTGATGTAATCTTTCTTATTTCTTGACTTATTAGGTTTCCTACTTTCTGCTTTCTTATGTCCATATGAAAAATAGTTATAACAATAACTAGTAAAGGGTTTGAAAATATTTTTACCTCTGCAATCTCTTTTCATATGTCCAAGTTTGTTGCATCCAAAGCATCTAACTTTGAAAGGTTTGATCTGATCTCTAGGTCTCTCAAGAGTGGGTCTTTCTTCAATCTTTTCTTCATGTGATTCTTCATGAGTCTTACACCATTTTCCTTTATTTTATCCTATTCCAATCATGTCTCCTCTCTCTCTCTCTCTCTCTCTTCTCTCTCTCTCTCTCTCTCTCTCTCTCTCTCTCTCTCTCTCTCCTCTCTCTCTCTCTCTCTCTCTCTCTCTCTCTCTCTCTCTCTCTCTCTCCTCTCTCTCTCTCTCTCTCTCTCTCTCTCTCTCTCTCTTTGTTCATTAATTTAATCACTACTCATATGTAACTTATCAATGTGTAACTTAGATTAAGTATGTTCACCTTTTATTATTTGATTGTACTTCTCCAATTCTAGACATTTGTCCCTCTAGTGATCAAGTTCTATTTGAATTTCTCCTATCTCTATGTTCGCTTCTTTTAGAGTCTCTTCAAATTTGTATCTTCCATCCTTTTCATGTTGAATCTCTTTAATCCTTAGAAGATTAATGTGGTCTTTTTCTTGCTCCAACTTCTTTACCTGGTTTGATTTATCATTATCTAAATCCTGCTTGATCTTTTCCATAAGCTTTGGTCTTTGACTCCTTGACAATTCAAGTTGTTCCTTTGGTTTCTTGATTAAAATTTGTACCCTTCTTAACTGTAACTTCAATTCACCATTTTAAGCCTTTTCTTTAACCAGGGTGTCAAGTGTTGCTTCAATGTTTTCTTGCAAACTTTTTGAATCCATTATAATCTCCTTAAGCTGTTAGGCTTTCTCTCCAAGGGCCAGTAGCCCTAATACCAATTATATTATTATTAATACTGAGAGTGGAGAGTGAATCAATATTACAACACTTCAATTTTAACTTAAACCATTGCAAATAAACCATATGAATGCTGAAATAAAAAGAACATAAACACAACACATAACTTATAACACCCTTATTTATTTTTGAGGAAACCCTGGCCAAACAAAAAACCCCAGTGGGGATGGTACCCACAACTATGCACTAAAATATAGAATCCCTATTAGGAGATCTAGCCTTGTTAGAGTTGAGTATTATATAGTACATTTCCTTGTTAGAGTAATAAAAACCCTATTAGGGGTATACAAAAACCTAGCTTAAAGGTATATTGACCTTCAACTCTTATAATCAATAATTCAATAACAAAGTGTTCTTCAAGAGTGAACAATACAAACATCTTCTATGCTTTGATAGTCCTAGTTGTAGCTCTATCAATCTTAGATCTTGCATCTACTATGTGTCATTACTGATATCCCAAATTCACATCTATATCATGTACATTCATTTCACACTTATCGCTTCTATAAAATACTCTTTATTTATATCTATTATGTCATATAGTTGGCTCTCAAATACACAAAAAAACATTATAATTACTCATAAAATGATAAATATTGAGTCAGAGATCTTTTATTACCAAAGTGTTAGAAATATACAATCTTAATCTGACTTAGCACATTACCATTCCACGTAGCCTTCCCTTATTCAACACGACTATTCATATGTCACGTTTCACTGTTTGTATGTCTTCGCATACCTTAAAATTACTATAACTTACTGATATCACTACCAAAACATGTGTGACCTTAAATTAAGGTCATACATATCCCAAACTATCTTCCTCTAAGTTTGCAAGACATACTATATCATATGGCACCTTTATTGACCAAAATAGTATTGCAGTAATATTGTAAATTTGATTTTGTACTTAGTCTTTTTCATGACTTTGTCTCCAACACTTATACTCACTTCATGCGATCATTATAACATAAGTGCTTTCATAAATAAAAAGCCATAAGTGATGTATAGTGTACTCAAAGCATCACTTTCCAACAGATCCTAGTACTAGCTCTTTTGACAATTGAGTTGAATGCTTGGACTCAAGACGTGTATTTAATATGAAAAATAATACACTACCTTTCCTTGAGGTGCTACTAGTTGCTAGTAGCTTTTATTCATTAGGAAGGATAAATTATTAATAGTAGAAGATGTATTTGTAAGGATCACTGAGAAAATTGATCATCAATACTTTAATAAATCTGATTGTATGGTATGTTTCCTATGGAATTTTGTATATGGTATAATTTATAAATTGTGATGATATTGTGAAATAGTATATATAAATACATTTATGTAAAAAGATAGAAAATTTTAAGTTGAATGTGAAGATGTTAGTAGAAGATAATTATGGTTCTAGTTTATGCTTGTTGGTCATGTTCTTGATATTCTATATCATGGGATCTTTGTCTAGTAAAGAGAGTATTGTATAGAGTATCAACATTTCTATCGATAAGTATTTTTGGATATTTGGATGTGTTGAAGAATAGGGTAGATGTTGTAAGGAATGTTTCTTATCTTTAAAGGAGGATTTTGGTTTTTCTTTAATTATTTCTGGTGTTGTACTAGTAAGTCATGGTGAGGAAGTTCCCTAACCGGGATAGGAAAGAGTGCTAGAGGTTACCATTGGTTCATATTTTGAAATGAAGAAGAGGAAGAAATATGGTAAAGGAAAAGATGGTGTCACAATTTCAGATGATGAAGAAGAAGAAATTGAATTTTTATAACAGTTTGTATTTGAGTGTTTGGATTCTGATATGGTTAGAACTTCTCTAAAATATGGTGAGTATAATACTGTTTGTTGTTGGTGTTTGTGGATTGATTATTCCTTGGCACGAGAAAGTAACTAGTGTTATGATTAATCCTCTGATCAGTAAAAAGGGTATTGTTACTAGCATGTCTTGTATGTTACCAATATAATTAATCAAAAAAGTTGAGATTGAGTTGTTGCAATTCGGATAAGATTCCCTGATAGTGGAGAAATCCATAGTAAAGAAGTGTGACAATGCTAAATAAAGGACTCTCTGGGGTTATTGGTGAGATGAGGAATTGTACAAAGGAGATTACTAATATAAATAGATATTACATTTGGTGCCTTGCTATTGTAGATAATTTTAAAGGTTAGAGTGAAATGATGGAGATGAAGTTGATTGACATTGAAAGGGCATATGATATCTATTAATATGATTTAGAAAAATAGAGAAGGGGGGGTGAATCGGTTGTTCTCAGGTCCAGATGTATAAAACAAACTTTTAATCACTTCAACTATTCAAATCTTATAACCAATTACTGCTCGGCTCATTACTGAATGTATACCAAAAACATAAAATAGTGCAGTCCACTATCCAACAATATTTAACTTGCAAAACATAGAAATGCTCACAGCAAAACATTCACACAAGTATTAACACCGGCATTTATAGTGGAAACCCAATTTTGGAAAAACCACTTTGTAAAATGTTACTCTATTTTCACTCTTCTGAAGCGAGCTCTGTGAAAAAGCCAACCCTATTAAAGGTTTACAAACACATTGTTAAATGTGACCTTGTTAAAGGATTTCAACCACCGTGTTAGGAGTGCGCCTTGTTAAAGGACATAAGTACATTCATTAGAATTCAACCTTGTTCAAAGGATTTATACAATGAGTTTTAGGTCAACCTTGATTAAAGAATTTTGACTAATACAATGGTTAGAAAGTAATAGTAATATTGTTCTGAAAAATGTACAACTCACTTTTCAAATAATAGATCCAATTTCATACACTTATGCTGGCATATTGACTGAGTTTCATTCCATCTCATTACTGATTTTCTCAGAAATCCCTTCAAGCAATCACACTCTGATTAACTTCTTATCCTTCAGCCTTTCTACTTTGTCAATCAATAATAACAACAATCTCCAACATCCTCTTGATATCTTAACCTCATGCTTAGGTTTCGTTATATCTTCTTAATAGATAGATTTTCTCTTTTGTTGATTAATCTCCTCTGTAGATCTTAGGGTTAGGTCAGATTCATCAAATCCTTCCAACAATATGTTCTTCATCTATTCTTCTAGAAATATCTTAAATCTCCTTAATAGAATCAGAATAAAATAGTTTACTATGCATTAAATGCTTCATACAATCAAATTCCCTATTTGTAGATGATTACTTTGTTATTTGGTATGTATCAAGTTCAGGAGGCTCGACAAATTACATACATCATATAGCTTTATTCAAAAGTTTCAGGTCAGTCTATTAATGCTCTAAAATCCCAAAATATATCTCTTTAACACCAACAAAGTGATATCTAACAAAATAGTCAGGATCTTAGGATTCTTAGTGGACCTTTTTACCATCCTTTTATTTGGGGATCCCATTCTTCATGGGCTCAAATAAGTCTTCCTATTGGTCTTTAGTGATACAATGCATATAGAGTAGAATATTGGCTTGGAAAGCCTGATGGCTATCATTGGCAGGCAGAATCCTCCTCATAAAATCAGTCCTTGTAGCAATTCCAAATTACTTCATTGCAGTCCTAAAAGCTCCTTCCAAAATTCTTCAGCAAATTCAAAAACTGATTAGAGGCTTCCTATGGACAGGGCAACATGAATGAAACCAACAAAATTCCCCTTATTTCCCTTCAAGAAATGACACACATTCCAACAGTTGGTGGAGCAGGGATCATGATTTAACAAAGAGAAATGAAGCATTTGGTGGTAAATTAATATGGCATATGTATACCAAACCACAATCCATATGGTGCAAAATATGTAACACAAATATTTAGATAATTGGGAACCATCTCGAGTTCTATCTATCTCGGATCCTCACAAAGGATCAGTAATTTGGGATTTTATGATGTCCTCACGGCAAATTGTTCTCAAATATATTTCTTGGGAAGTTCATAATGGAAGTATGGTAAATTTATAGAGAGATTCATGGAATGGTAATCCTCCCTTATCCTTCAGTACAACTTCTCAAGACATTATACATATTTCAGAGTCCTTATGGGGTACACAACTCAACCAATATGTAGCTAAAATTTGCAATATTTCAGGTAAAGTCATTTGGAAAGATCCAAATGTATTACCATTGTCAAACCAAGATAAAATTATCTTTAAAGAAATTTAGCTTCACAACAAGTTTTTTCTTGGGGATTCGCAGATAATCTCATTTGGGTTCCAGCTTAAAGATGGCAATTATTCAGTTAAAGAGGGCTATAAAATATTGAAGCAAAGTGGCTCTGATAACGTATCATGTAGAGCTTTCTCTTTTTGTTGGAACCATGTTGTGCTTCCAAAGGGAGGTTGCTTTTCATGGCTTGCAATAAAACATAGGATTCTGACGAGTGATAGGTTAAATAGGTTAAACATTGCCCCTTCATTTAACTATCCACTTTGCAATTCATGTGAAGAAACTATGGATCACTTACTTTTGAATTGCTCATTTTCTTCTCAATGTTGGCCCTTCATTCTTAATAAGCTAAATTATAGTACAACATTGCAAGATAATATTTGGGATCTCTTCCAGTCATGGCCAATCCTTTACCCAAGTTCATTATTTACAAATTTTGGAAATGTGCCCCAGAATTAGTAATTTGTGCCATTTGGTGGGAAAGAAACAAGCATATCTTGAGGAAAGAGACATCTTAGATCAATAAAGTTCTAGAAAGTATTGAAAGATCCATCTCAGAAGTTGACAAATGCAAGTAATAGAAGTTGCAAATTTAATCCTATTGTCACTGCATGGGATTCTAAAATGATCTAGGAATGGAAGCAGCTTGTCATCCCTTATGGTTGGTATAGTCACAAGATTTCATCTACACCAGTATCTAGGTCAGACATGCATTGGAGACCCACCCAATGAGGGATTTATGAAACTCAATTTCAATGGCACCTCGAGAGGAAATCCTGGAATATCAGGGTTGGGGGTGTGTATTAGAGATGTTAAAGGCAATGTAGTTGCAATTGTCACATCTCCTCTGGCTGTCGGCACTAATAATTTGGTGGAAGCTCAAGCTCTACTGGCAGGGCTAATTCTAGCTAAATAGGGAAATTATCATTGGTTGCACATAGAAGGTGATTCCTCTATCATTACGGATGCTTGTATCCATAGAAAATTACATTCATGGAAATTAAAATATATATTAATCCAAATTTGGAGGCTTTAAGCTGAATTTCAGGATATTTGTATATCACACACATTGAGGGAAGGTAATCAGGTAGCAGATTATTTATCTAACTTGGGATGCGATGGTTTAGAATTCACATCATTAAATCCATCATTTATGGTTAATGAATATGAAGATCTCAAAACATTAATTCAAGTAGACAAGGACAACTGCCATCATTAAATCATTAATTGGAGTTGGAAATGATGGGATTTGCCGTGGGAATTCAAAGATTTAGGATTCTTCTTTGGGGTCAGTGTCATTAACATGAGTGTAATATTCTATTCTTTATGTGAGGGATTGGAAGTAGACAGTGCTAGCACTTTTAAGTTTAATCAAATAGTACCATTCACATGGCTCCTTGGTGTGAGCGCAGTGAGTTCTGCAATTACATTTTGGGTGTGCATGGAATGGGATTTCCATATCTATTCATTATTCCTAGTCATCAAGGTACACTTTTAGTTTATTTCTCTGGGTTTTCTTTCACTTCATTCTCATTGTTAGAAAATGTTGAAGCTGTTAGATGTTTCTTCTTTATGCGATGCCTATCATAAGAAACATAGGGGGATTATGTCAAAGAATTATTGCATTTGGATATCGCCAAATATAGATGAAAATGTGCTTCCAGTTCCAGTGATGGATTCTACTCTCGATTTCGTGTTTATTATTAACTCTCCACAATTTGCAGGCACTCAAGCAGATTATTGGGGAAGAACATCTAGTTTCCTCAGCTACACAATTCTTCTATCCTTCAAACTTAATCTCCATTTTCCTTTCCAATACCATGGACATTATGTAGTCTCCACAACTCCTTCAGTCACTGGTGCTCAAGGTAATTCGACTGGTGTTTATTGCAGATAATAAGCTTAATGTGGTGATGCAATCTTATGACCTCTAGCATGGTATGGCATTAGTGGGGAGCTTGTTTTCTCATGCCCAGTTGCTTCAAAAGAATGAAGTCTTAGTGACTTTTGAATCTTTGAAAAAAGTAGTGGAAATGTGCAACTCTTCACCCATGAAAGCTGGGCTCTGAGTCACCTCTTGTGCACTTGGATATCATCTAGAGGATAGAGTGAGAAAACATGGATTTGTGTTATTGGATTTGTTGAGGTTTTCTAACAATCCTCAAGTGCAAGGGTCTTTGAGGGGCTTGACTGTTAAGGAGGCTAATTGGAATGCATGGTAGTCTTTGATTCCATCAAAGCTGAAGGGTTCAGGTTGGTCTCTTGAAAGACTAGTGGAAGGATGTGTTGGGTGGGGATCACTGGTGTCATCTATAGGTCGTTCATGTGGGGGATGTAACTAATTTCAGGACTTTTCAAGAGTAGGAAAAATTAGCTAAAGAGGGTGATTCCATGGTGTGTACTGGCACTCGCAGTGGTGATGTATGGAGGAGTGATGAGAGGAGAGGTTTTTGGCTTCTTTTTGGAAATTTTATTATTTTGAAATATCCTTTCATACTCCTTTTTCATGGAATTATGAAATTGGGATTTGATATGTGGGGAGGTAGTTTATACTCCTTATTGTACACATGATGTGAAATTACTCTCATCTAAAAATGTATCTCATCGAACTATTGTATATATTAAAGCGACGATGTCGGGTTTTCTTCCTGGTTCTTTCCCGGTTGAGCTATTTTTGAATCAGTTTTTATCAATATATTATAGTGGCTCATCCACTTTTGCCTAAAAAATAAAATAAAAAATAAAGTCAACATGATTTACATATTCCAAGAATTCAACTATGTCAGCTCAGAATCTAAATTCTTCCTCAAACGTAAATTACTAACACTTGGTCAATACAGTGTTCAACCTCCTCGGTCATCATTACATAGCTCGGTCATCTCTTCAAAACTGTTCACCTCGACAATACATTGGTGCTCGGTTGACACTAAATTTTCTCAGCATATACTGACTCAG